>PVKU01014920.1:0-20548 GCA_004027475.1 Anoura caudifer | reverse complement strand
GGCTGTCCCACCCTGGGGAACACCTAAGACTCCACCACTCACTATGTAACAGCCGAGACTAGGCCAAAAAAAAAAAAAAAAACCACACACAAAAAAAAACCCCAGAAACAAAAATGGCTCAAACCGGAGAACAAATCAAAGCCCCAGAGCCAATTTATCTAAGTGACGAAGAGATTGCCAACCTATCAGATGCACAATTCAAAGCCCTGGTGATCAGGATGCTCACAGAATTGGTTGATTTTGCTCACAAATTAGATGAAAAATGAAGGCTACAATAAGTGAAATGAAGAAAAACGCATGGGGAACCAACAGAGATGGGAGGAAAACTGGGACTCAGATCAACAGAGTGGACCAGAAGGAAGAAAGAAACAACCAAACAAAAAACAAGGAAGAAACAAGAATTCAAAAAAATGAGGAGAGGCTTAGGAACCTCCAGGACATCTTTAAACATCCCAACATCCAAATTATAGGGGTACCAGAAGGGGAAGAAGAAGAGCAACAGGTGGAAAACTTATTTGAACAAATAATAAAGGAGAACTTTCCCAATCTGGCAAAGGAAATAGACTTCCAGGAAGTCCAGGAAGCTCAGAGAGTCCCAAAGAAGTTGGACCCTAGGAGGAACAAACCAAGCACTATATAATTACATTAGCCAAGATTAAAATGAAGGAGAGAATTCTAGAAGCAGCAAGGGATAAGGGGACAGTCACCTATAAAGGAGTTCCCATCAGACTGTCAGCGGATTTCTCAAAAGAGACCTTGCAGGCAAGAAGGGGCTGGAAAGAGGTATTCCAAGTCATGAAAATCAAAGACCTACATCCAAGATTGCTCTATCCAGCGAAGCTGTCATTTAGAATGGAAGGGAAGGTAAAATGCTTCTCAGATAAAGTCAAGTTAAAGGAGTTCATCATCACCAAGCCCTTATTATATGAAATGTTAAAGGGACTTATCTAAGAAAAAGAAGATAAAAAAATATGAACAGTAAAAAGACAGCAAACTCACAGGTATTAACAACCACACCTAAAACAAAAGCCAACTAAGCAAACCACTACAACAGGAGCAGAAACACAGAAATGGAGATCACATGGAGGGTTAGCAATAGGGGAGTGGGAGGAGGAGAGAGGGGGACAAGGTACATAGAACAAGTAGCACAGACGGTGTGTAGAAAATAGACAGGGGGAGGGCAGGAATAGTGTGGGAAATGTAGAAGCTAAAGAACTTATGACACATGGGCATGAACTAAAGGGGGGAATGTGGGTGGGAGGGGTGTGCAGGGTGAAGGGGAATGAAGGGGGGAAATGGGACAACTGTAATAGCATAATCAATAAAATATAATTAAAAAATCTTTTCCTAAAATTATTTTGCAATATCACAATTGCTCACTGAAAAAAGTGGTGGGTGTGCCGAAAACGAAATTCACTTTGAATAATAACCTTCCTCCAGTCTCCTCAAAACCCCTTTTGACGTGAGCGGGATTGTTGGAAGTTCTCTGAGCTCCTCTCTTCTCCCACCTTCCACTGACTTCTTCTCTCCTTTTGCCCCACCCTGTTCTTCCCCTACTGCCCTCCCAGATTCCATATTCTTTTCTCTCGCTTCCCTCACCCAAACCCAAAAAGGGCCACCGTGCTTGAGCATGTGAGATGTCTCACAGTCAGGTACAAAAGGGCACTTGGGCCTTGAGCAGGGCCTGGCCTCACTGGCAGAGAACCTTCAGCAACCACAGCTGCTGGGCTGCCAGTGGCTGCTTCTCCCCGTCAGGACTAAATGGTCTGGGATTTCCACCTCTCCCAGCACACCCAATCCATGCTTCTCTCAGAGTCTGGAGTTTTCTGCCCTCCAGGTGCCGAACCCGAGTTTACCTCACTTCGACTGCATCCATGCACAGAAACTTAAACCAGCAACTGTCAATCACAGAAGATAGAGTTTGATGAATCCTGCTTGGTCCTGTGGCCTTACAGGTCCAGTTAGTTAGGTACAGAGATTATAAGGTAGAAACATTGTAACTGCAGAATCTGGTCTTTTCCTGTTTCTAACAAGACCGGGGAAGCAAACATTAAACCGTGGATACACTACTTACCAGTGACACTTGTGAACCCTTAATGCTACTTTTTTTAAAGTTTGCTTTGAATCCTGCATCAAGAACATAGATTTAATGCTTGCCTCCTGTCTTCTTGCCAGTTCACTCACAAATAAAGCTCATTTCTTTCCTCAAAAGCTGGTGCCTTAATATGGGCCTCCTCGCACACCAGGCAGTGAACCCTTGCTGTGGAAATAGCCTTCCCTTCCTCACTGAGGATGTAGTGGGAGAAAGGGGATGGTACAGAACTGGGGAAAATCCTATGAAGTTGTCTTTTTTTCTATTTTATTTTTTAAATTATATTTTATTGCTTATGCTATTACAGTTGTCCCAATTTTTACCCCTTTGCCCCCCTCCACCCAGCCCTCCCCCACTCCCTCAGGTTATCCTCATTACAGTTGCCATGTCCATGGGTCACGCCTAGAGGTATATGTTCTTGGCTACTCTATTTCCTATACAGTATTTTACCTCCCTATGGCTATTCTGCAACTACCTATTTGTACTTCTTAATCCCTTCACTGTTTTCACCCATTACTCCCGATCCCCTCCCATCTGGCAACCATCGAAATGTTCTCTGTATCTATGATTCTGTTTCTGTTCTGCTTGTTTGTTTATTTTGTTTTTTTTTAGAGTCACTTGTTGATAGATATGTAGTTATTGCCATTTTATTGTTCATATTTTTGATATTCTTTTCTTTTTAAAGAAGACCCTTTAACATTTCATTTAATCCTGGTTTGGTGATGATGAACTCCTTTAGCTTTCTCTTGTCTGGGAAATTCTTTAACTGTCCTTCCATTACAAATGATAGCTTTGCTGATTTGAGTAAACTTGGTTGTAGGTCCTTGCTTTTCATCACTCTGAATATTTCTTGCTAATTGCTTCTAATCAACAAAGTTTCTTTTATTGTTGTTCTATTACAGTTGTCCCAATTTTCCCCTGTTGCTCTCCCCTCCCCTTCCCACCCTCCCGCTCCCACAGTCAGTCCCCACACTGTTGTCCATGTCCATGGGTCATTTATACTTGTTCTTTAACTAGGCCCTTCCCCTTCTTTCCTCCCTTATTCCTCTTCCTCCACAAAGTTTGTTTTGAGAAATCATTGACAGTCTTATGGGAACTCCCTGTAGGTAATAACTGCTTTTCTCTTGCTGCTTTTAAGATACTCTCTTTATCTCTAAACTTTGGCATCTTAATTATGATGTGTCTTGGTGAGGGCATCTTTGGGGTCATCTTGTTTGGCACTCTGTGCTTCCTGGACTGTATGCCTATTTCCTTCACCAAATTAGGGAAATTTTCTGTCATTATTTTTTCAAATTGGTTTCCAATTTCTTGCTCTATCTCTTCTCCTTCCAGCACCCCTATGATGCAAATACTGGTATGTTTGAATTTGTCCCAGAGGCTCCTTAGTCTGTCCTTGTTTTTCTGGATTCTTTTTTCTTCTTGCTGTTCAGATTGGTTGTTCCTTGCTTCCTTCTATTCCAAATAACTGGATTGATTCTCAGTTTCAACCAGTCTACTGTTGATTCCTTGTAAATTGTTCTTTATCTTAATTAGTGTGTCCTTCATTTCTGACTGGGTCTTTTTTATGCTGTCGAGGTTCTCACAAAGTTCCTTGAGCATCCTTATAACCAGTGTTTTGAACTCTGCGTCTAATAGATTGCTTGTCTCCATTTTGTTTAGTCTTTTTCTGAAGTTTTCTTCTGTTCATGCATTTGGGGCATGTTTCTTTGTCTCCTCATTTTGGCAGCCTCCCTGTGTTTGTTTCTATGTATTAGGGAGAGCTGCTATGGCTCCCAGGCTTGGTAGAGTGGCCTAATGTAGTATCTGTACTGTAGGGTCCAGTAGCACAGCCTCCCCTATTACCCAACCTGGGTATGAGAGGCCTCTCCTGGGCACTCCCACTCTGTGGGCTATGTATACACTTCTGTTGTAGTGAAGTCTTGATTGCTATTGGCATGTCCAAGGCCACACTTCACCTGTGTTCCATCCAGGGTCACACAGCACAAGCTACCAAGTGAACTGCAGATGGGTGCTACTTGTGCTGGGCTTGGAGGTACCCAGGAGAGGCCAAGCTGTGAACCAAGGCTGATGGGTGCTAGTGCCTGGCCTGGGGCAACTTAGTGAGAGGTACAGGGCTCACTGAAGGCAGATGCTGCTTGTTTGAGAGAATTTAGGAAAATCTGAACCATTCACCAAAAGAAGACATTCACATGAAAAAGCCACTACAAACACCTTAGAGGGGCCCAGAAATTGGCTGGGGCAGGGCCTCACTGAGTAAGTAGGGTGGGGCAAACAGTGTGAGCCTGGTTTATGGCATCTGGTATGTGGAACCTGCCTGTCAGCTCTGTGTCTCTGCTGGGGGAGGGTTCATAAAAGGAACAGTGGCCTTTGCTAGCACTTCCGTTTGGGAGAAAGTTGCCTCCCTGGCTCTCACCCTGGTGCCGGACAATTCAGTTCCTCCTCATATGTCTCCAATGTCTTTCAGTCTGCTGCCTCTACTTTGGAGCTCACAGGGAGTGAGTCTGAGTAAATCTCTGTGTGGGCCCTTTAAGAGGAACTGCCAGGGATCCAGCTTTTCTGTCTTCCACAGCCTCAGTGCCCACTGGGCATAACACAGATTTATTGTTTACAGTTCTCTAGGTGAGACTGGACATTTTTAAGGTTTTTCATACACATTGCCAAATTATCTCGTGGGACCAGTTTTTACTGTTGTCAGCTAAAGAACCTCCACATGCTGCTAAGCTGCGGGTTCATGTTTTATAATATTTGGTCAATTTTGAAGTTTTTGAAATTGTTGAAGCTAAGAAAAAGCAATTTTATCTCTAGGTATTCTATTTCCCTAGCAATTCTATCTCTAGGAATTTTTTTCTGCAAATATACTCACAAAAGTTTAGAAAAATGTATGCATAGATGGTTATCGCAGGGTTGTTTGCAAAAACAATAGCTGGAAACACTTTAAAGCTACAGATATAGAGGCTGGCTACGGAAATTTCAGTATAATCACACTGTGGGTATAAATACTTTGTATCTGTGTATCTCCCAGATACATCATTAGGTAACAGGGAAAGAGCAGCAGAACATGTAAGAGTTATCTTGCATATTAAAAATATACATGCACTCCTTGCTTTTATTGAGGTAAAATTGCATTTCTACAACCTCTATTAAGTTTCTTCTTCCATTCACTGATGGAAAAATACATTTGAACAAGAATGGTTTGCAAGTACCCTATTTTGAGAAACCATCAGGCAGTGTCCATGCAAACAGAGATTGCAAACAAAACCGTGAAAGGTCTGGCCAAGATAGGCCGTGCAGTAAGGGGATGGAGAAGGTAAAATACAAGCCATTGCATTTAACAGCCAAAGGATCTCTCAGTGCTTTTTTTACCTGCTAATTTTAAAAAGGTATTAAAAATTAGCCAAATCTGCTTAGAGGGATGAGAAAAAAATGTCACAACAGGACAAAAATATGTCCTTGTCCCTCTTAGTTTAGATAGATGTTTGGCGGTTTAAAAAAAATTAAGCTACTATTAGCACAAAAAAAAACTATGATAAATATATCAAAGACATAAAAAAGTTATGATAATATCAGTCAAAGTTATAGTAATCAATTTTATCAGACTTTCATAGTCAAAAGTCATCAAAGTTAAGATAAAGTTAATTCATTCTATCAGAACTCACAAAGGGGAGGCCGACCGGGTGGCCAGGACCTGCTCACAAATCTAAGCCTAAATCAGACTCTGAACAACTACATGCCAAGAAATTGGACAACCTGAGCAAAGTGGATACATTTCTAGAAACACACAATCTTCCAAAACAGAATCAGGAAGAAGCCGAAAACCTGCACAGACCAATTAACAACTGATGAAATTGAAGCAGTAATCAAAAAACTCCCAGCTAACAAAAGTCCTGGACCAGATGGCTTCACAGGTGATTTTGACCAATCATTCAAAGAAGAGCTAACAGCTCTCCTTCTCAAACTATTCCAAAAAATTCAAGAGGAGGGAACCCTTCCAAACTCTTTTACCAGGCCTGTATTATCATACTTCCAAAACCAGGTAAAGACACACACACAAAAGAAAGTTATAGGCCAATGTCCCTGATGAACAGAGATGCTAAAATCCTCAACCAAATTTAGCAGACTGGGTCCAGCAATATGTTAAAAAGATGATACACCATGACCAAGTGGGATTTATTCCAGAAATGTAAAGTTAGTGTAATATTCACAAATCAATGAACATGATACATCACATAAATAAAATGAAAGATAGAAATCACATAACCATATCAATAGATGGAAAAAAAGCATTTGATAAAATCCAGCACCCATTCAGGATGAAAATGCGCAGCAAAGTGGCAATAGAGGGAGCTTATCTCAATGTAAAAAAAGCCATATATGAGAAACATTGTAATCAATGGGCAGAAACTAAAAGTGTTTTTCTTAGGATCAGGAAAAGACAGGAATGTCCACTTTTACCGCTGTTATGCAACATAGTACTGGACGTTCTAGTCACAGTGATCAGACAAGATGAAAAAAATAAAAGGCATCCAAGTAGGAAAGGAGAAAGTAAAACTGTTCTTACTTGCAGATGTGATATTGTACCACACATAAATAACCAGAAAGCTACTAGACCTAATAAATAAATTTGGCAATGTAGCAGAATACAAAATCAATACTCAGATTGATGGCATTTTTATGCTCCAGTGATGAACTTTCAGAAAAAGAATCTGAGAAAACAATCCCATTCACTATTGCAACAAAAACAAAATATAAGGTATCTTGAAATAAATTGAGCCAAGGATATAAGCCTAGGTCTTATATCCTTCCAGACCTAGACTGGAAGAACTATAGGACACTAAAGAATAAAATTGAGAATGATACAAATAAAGGGAAGCATATGCTGTGTTCATGGATTGGAAAATTAACATTATTAAAATGTTCATTCTATTCAAAGCAATCTATAGATTCAAAGGAATTCGTATGAAAACACCAATGGCATATTTCATAGATCTATGACAAATATTCCAAATATCTATATGGAACAAAAAAGACCTCAAATCTTGAGGTCTCAAGATTCTTTTCTCAAGAAAAGCCTCAGTAATCTTGAGAAAGAAGAACAAAATTGGAGGGATCATAATACCTGATATCAAACTATATCACAAGTCCACGGTAATCAAAACAGTGTAGTATGGGCATAAGAACAGACATACAGATCAGTGGAACACTCCAGAGGGCCCAGAAATAAACCCATGCAATTTATGGTCAATTAATATTTGACAAAGGAGGCAAGAACATACAATGGAGTAAAGACAGTCTCTTCAATAAGTAGTATTGGGAAGACTAGACCAGTACACACAAAAACAAAAATTAAACTAGACCACCAACTTACACCAAACACCAGAATAAGCTCAATAATTCATAGAAGACTTAAATATAACTCACCTTACTGTAAAATCCCGGAGGAAAACATAAGCAGCAAAATTTCAAATACCAGCACTGCCTGCTGTAGCTCAGTGGACTGAGTGTGGGCTGGGAACCACATGGTAGCAAATGTGATTTCCAATCAGGGCACATGTGTGGGCTGCAGGCCAGGTTCCCAGTAGGTAACATGTGGGAGGCAACCACATATTGATATTTCTCTCCCTCTCTTTCTCCTTCTCTTCCTGATTCTCTAAAAATAAATAAATAAAATCTTCAAAAAATATGCCCCATTTAAAAAAATTTCAGATGTCTTGCATAGCAATATTTTTGCTGAAAAATCTCCTAGGGCAAGGGAAACAAAGGAGAAAATAAGCAAACAGGACTATATCAGATTAAAGACCTTTTCTGCACAGCTAAAGAAACCACCAACAAAATGAAAAAAGAACCCACTATATGGGAGAACATGTTTGCCAGTGATACATCAGACAAAGGTTTATTCTCCAAAATATATAAAGAACTTACACAGCTCAACACCAGGAAGATAAACAGCCCCAGAGACTTATGGATTTCAGGAAAAGAATTCTTCTTAATACCTGTTTCCCAGTAATGCCTCTTTTCACTGGTGGATATTCATATCTACATATGTCCTCTAAGAGACATATTCAAGGACGTTCATGGAAGCTTCCTTTATAATATCCCCACCCTGGAATACCATGTGGCCGTCATCAGGTAAATAGATGTAATAAGTTATAGTCCTGTGAAGCTAAATAGTTCACAGCATTAAAAAGAATGAACGAATGTGACAAGTAACAGGGTGGATGAATCTTGCAGACTATATACAATGTGTGGTCAATCTATCTATACGGAGTTCAAGAGCAGGCAAAACTAGTTCATGACAGGGTAGGTCAGAATAATGATCGCCTCCAAGGGGGAAGGTTGGAGTAGAAAGGGACTTCGGGAGCATCTGCAGTGTTGAGAATGTTCTTACCTTGACCCAGGGGTGGTATACGAATAAGTGTAACAGGGATTGAAATAAACATATCAATCAAGAGGTAATTATAGAATAGGCTGTGCTAACAAACTCATAGAAGACTCAGGTATTAAAAGTTTCCTTGTAAGTATTTTATGGATTTCAGCAGTTGCAGCTCCTGCTTAACCAAGGAATGGCCCTGATCCCAAGAAACTGGGGCTCAGTGACTCATATCAGACCAGCAGAAACCTGCCTGCACATCCTGGTGCCAGATCTCAGTGGTGAAACTGCAGATGGAGCAGTGAAATACCTGATGGCACATGCAGGAGATACGATCAAAACCACCTAAGAGCAGAGCTGAGAAGCTGCATGTAGCCAGAAATTCCTTAGCCTGCCTCCCCCACAGTTCCCCATATGAACTAGTCAGGACGCCTGACATACTAAGATGGTTCTGAAGGCATGAGCCTGCCATCTTCTCAAGTCTGTTGACGCTTGAGTAAATCTCTTTCCCTTTTTCCCCAGCACCTGTCCCCCGAGTTTGGTTGTCATTGCAGCAGGCAGCCAGACCTTGGTTTTGGTTACACCCCTAGAAGTTATGTTGAAGACCTCACTCCTGGTACCTGTGAATGTGACCTGATTTTGCAATCAGCTAGTTAAGATGAGGTCATTATGGCGGACCCTGATCTAATGTGCCCACTGTCCTTATAAGAGGGGGAGTGGGGCACAGACAGCATAACTGAAGATGAACTTTTTGTGACTACCTCAGTCTGCTTCTGAAGGGCTATGGATGTGGGCACATTTGCTACTGCGGAGTGTGGAAGTACAAATTAGGAAAGTGCATCATTTCCATGTAGAGATGGATCAGGGGACAGGCGCTTGGGTGAGAGAGTGGCTCACTTCTCCCAAGTCCTTCCCAGACTGCATCCTGCCCAAGAGCCAGGGGCCAGCCTGCTGCTTACCTTCCATGGTACCTGATCTCCTCCTAAGCTTCATGATGATGATGACGAATAGGACTGAGTAGATGAAGATCATTGGGGTAATCCATGCAATTAAGTGGGTGGATGAAGCCTGGTAGGTATCTGGGACCTTTAATGGTGGTATTAAAACAAATAAACAAAAATATAATCAAAAGCCCTATGAAACCTGAAAATACACCTCCCTCAGCATTACTTTCCCCAGACTGCACGTTGTCACCCCCATATTTACGGACCCGTTATGTGACAGCCATTCTTGCACATCCTGGGGTATAAAGACAAACAGAGGTTGTAGGAATGTTCACTTGATTACCACACAGTCTGACGTATCTACTGTGGGTACGTCTCCAGAGGCCGATAGAATTGGGGGTACTTAATTCTCTCTAGGCAAGGAAGAAAGGCTTCATGAGAGAGTGACATTTGGCCTGGTTAAATAACTATAACATAGAAGAGAAGCCCTGGATGAACATGAGGCGTAAAGATTTGGGGACTGTCTAGCAGACCAGGGTGACTGGATCCTTGGTTATTGTAGCACAGGGCTCCTGCCAAGAGGGACGTGGGATGGGAAAGGAGGCTCATGGAAAATCCCATGGCAGGCCCTGGCTCTCCACCCAGGAAGTCCACCATGATTCAACCAGTCCATCCATCTGTCAAATTTTCCATTACACACACTCTCACCAACACAAGAAAAACAACAGACCCTTAATGAGAGCTACCACATCCTCTGCACCCTGCTTGCTCACCTGGGGGCTGCAGCACTTTCTCCCAGTGGTCTAAGAAGTCCCTGAGCCAGCGACTGCAATCTCCCGTTGAGATCTTCCTGAAGTACTCCACCAGGTCCTTGCTGTCCTCCTGTCCTTCTTCACCACTCTGGCTCCAGGATCAAGGAGTGTCCAGTTCATGCTTATTGGGTCAGAGAGGAGGACAGTCTGCACGTTGAACCTGAACTTCCAGGATGCAGCAGAACTTTGTTCTCCCTCACACTGGCAGGACAGTTCTGCCTGCCTGCAGGGTGGGGGGACCTGTAATGCACACACAGGGCGGTCACCCTGCCTCTGAGAGCTCCGCCGTCTCCCACAGTCACTCCTGTCCCTGCACATGTAGGGGCTGCAATCTCCTCTGTACACTGTGCCCTTTTCTCGCCCTGCGGTCCACGGTGGCTCTGAGGTTGGACCAGGGTTCAGTCCCTTCCCACCAAGCCCCCTCCCTTCCCATGCACCCTCCTCCCCTCTCCTGCTCACCGTGCCCACCTCCCCTCGCTTACCCCTGGTCTTTCTCTCCAGTCCGATGTCAGGCAGGATTGTCCACAGCTCTTGCCCCATGTCTCCCAGTATTTGGGGGCATTCTGTCCATGCTCTGGGGGACTTTACCTTCTCTCCTAGGGCACTCCCAAGATTTGACCTTGTTGCTCTCACTGTCACACTGAAGGAAAGTCTCTTTATCCACTGAGCCCTGGACTTCATACTGGACTGTCCAGGTCTGGACTGGCACTGGACCATGAGGTTGAGGCCACGAGAGTAAGCACCTGTGAGAATAAATAGAGGGGTGGCCTGGGGACAACCTCTGAAGGGACTGTCTGCTGAGAGAGGGGTCTCCATCCCAGCTCCCTCTGTCTCTGCAGCCTTGGTCCTGTCTCAGGATTTAACTGTCTGAGGAAGTAAAATACCCTGATGCTTCCATGGACCCTGTTACCAGGCAGATTCATGTGACTGATGTGACTTCTCAAGTTCTGAGGTACAAAAATACAAGACATTACCCATCTTCCTGTGGTTTAAAATCTAGGTGAACAGACAGGAATTAGAATAGGAAAGGAAGAGAGACCCCATAGAACACATGACAAGTTCAGGGCAGGTCCAGGGTGTTCAGGAAAGGCTTCCTGGGGCAGAAGGTGGGACCTGGCAGGAGAGGGTGAGTGCAGTTCCAGGCATGGTGCCATAGACTGCAGTCCCCAGGGTGCTGGGTAGAAGGAACCTCCTGGGGAGCTGGTCAAGCTCTCCTATACCATTACACCCCCATCAGAGGACTGGAGTGGGCACCCTCTTTCCTGAAGCCTGCGTAGAGCTCCTTCCCTTCAACACTCCTTCCTCACCCCTTTCCCTCCAAGTCAGGTCCAGAGATTTCAGGACACTCACACAAGGCTCAGCATTCTTCAAGGCTTCTACCAGGAGCAGTTGTGGGCATAGAACCTTCAAGAGTTTCTGGGAACATTCTTGTTGTCCTTACCTCTGGAGAGTAGGTACAAATACCTCACTAGGGCATCTTTCAAAGCTCCACCCCAGACAGATGAGAACAGACATGTGGAAACCCCACTGCTACATAATGTTGTCTGGAGGTGGGGGGGTGGGAGGGTTGTTTTGCACATATGTACAATATGATTGCTCATTTTTAAAGAAGGTTAAAAAAGCAGAATTCACCTGAATAACCTCTCTCCACTCTCCCTACGACCCTGCAGGTGAGCAGGGTTGTTAGAGGTAATGTGAACTCTTGTCTCTCATCTACTAAACTTCCACTCTCACCTTCCACCGAATTCTCTCTTCTCCTCCCTGCTTATTTTCTTAAAAAACATTTTATGTATTTATTTTTTGGAGAGAAGGGGAGGAGGGAGGAAGGGAGGGAGAGAAACATGACCCAGAATCAAATTGGTGACCTTTAGCTTTGTAGTGCAAGAGCAGCCATCTGATCCACACTGGTCAGGGCCTCCCTGCTCCTTTGGTCCTGGCCTCCCCTTTCTTCCTTCATTTTCTCCATTTTCCCCTACTTGGTCCCACACCCTTCAAATTCTTTTTTCCTAAATGATGACTTTCCTTCTCACCAAGCACACCAAGCCAGTTAAACTACCTGAAGACACACAGTACCTGGTCTGTCATTAAGGATAAGAGAGCCCAACAATCCTGCTGGAGCCAAGATCAAGAAAAGCCAAGGGTAGGTATTTCCCAGTTTTCGAATATCTGAATTACGCTGCTTCACTTTTACGAATGACCTACGTTAGTACCTGTTTCCACTCACCTGAGGAATCAGAAGAGGATTTCGGTTTTTCCAAAAAAGAAGAAAAGCAAAACTAGTGTTCAGCGTGTGTACTGTGGCTGCAGTAACAGGGGCAGCAGCACCCCCAGCAGTGGGAGGGGCCCACCAAGCTCCTTCCTGGGAACCACAGGCAGCCTTTCAACCCCAAGCCCCAGAGTCTGACCTGTGCTTGTGAGCATCCGGGCTTCGTCCAGATTTCCTCTGTCATCCTTAGCAGGATGTGCCCTAAGGTGACTGCTTCTTTGCTTTTTGTCAGTTTGGACTGCAAAAGGTTTGCCAGGAATGCTCTGCTTTTGTAGATTGGGGGAAATCTGTAGTTTATCAAGAGAAAAAGTTTTGGGGGTCTGAGGGTTTTCTATTTGAGCTGTAATTCACATAGACCATAGCACTAGTTAGATGAATAACATAATAATTTGATGTAGGTATAATTGTGGTAATGTATAAACTTACCACAATAAGCTTAGTTAACATCTACTACCTTATAAAATTAGAAAGAAAATTTTTGTGATGAGAACTTTTAAGATCTACTCTCTTAGCAACTTTCAAATACGCAATACAGTGTTATTAAGTATAGTCACCATGGTGTATGTCACATCCCCAGAACATTCTAGATATTAACCCTTTAATATATATGATTTACAAACATTTTCTTTCCTGGGTGTCCTTCTTACTCTATTGATGGTGCCTTCTGATGCACAAAATTTAAAAATGTTCATACAGTTCAATTTATCTATTTTCCATTTGCTACCTAGGCCTTTAGTGTCGTATCCAACAAATCATTGCCATATTGCAAGTCATTAAGTTTTGTCCTATGTTTTCTATTAAGAGCGTTATAGTTTTAGGTGTTTCATTTGAGTATTTGACCCATTTTGAATTAAGTTTGTATATTGTGTCAGGTGAGGGCCCAGTGCAAGCAGGCATATGAAACTCGATTTCTTTCAGGTGCTGATGCTCCCTGTGAAGGGGAGACCTATGAGGCACAATGGGAGGCTCCTCCCAAGATGGACCCACTTTTCACTCCGAAATCTAACATGCCCTCTGGGAGGGCCACCCTGCCCACCACCCCCGCTTCTGTTTATCTCAGCTTACGGGAACTGATAATATTTGTCAGCAGCAGAGCCCTGCCCTGCTCCAGTTCAGACAGCAGCCTCGTTCTTCCACAGCAGGCTCAGCCAGGTAGCAAGAAAGAAGCTGGGTGAGTCAAGAACCCACATGTCTTCCAGGCAGCCTCCTTTAATTCCTGACAATTGATGCCTTGTTCCTGAAACTGGCCTTCTGCCTTCCTTCTGCTCCCAGGCCCTCACCTGCTGGGAATGCAGCCAATCTCAGGCTGCTTGGGTGGGGCAGTTAGGTCCTTCTCAGTCACCTTGCACCAGGGGTTAAGCCAGACCCCTGAGCCTAGAGCTCAGCTGCACCCACCATGCCACTGCCCCTCCCAGGTCCCAGTACATATATTCCCTGTGTTGCAGCTGCCACCACACCTCCCACCTGAAGGGCTATCAAGGCAGTGATGCTGGCCTGACTTAAGACATATCTTTCAAAGCTCACTTATCACCTAAGGGTCCTGCTTTAAAGCAGAAGTAAGCCTGAACCTTGTCACGTTTCCTGCCCTTCCCAGGGCTCAAAGACAGTGAGGCTTCAACATGGCTGAGAGCTGAGCCTGCCCAGGTCAAGGTCACTCTGCTTTAGGTCAGTCATACTCTTTGACGGGAGAAGGCTCAGTGAAGGAACACGAGTAAAACTGACAGGCTCACATCTCTTTGATTCTTAAAAAAGGTTATAGTCTCCGACAGGCAGGGGACCCTCCCTTTTTTCTCCCCACCTACCTTCATTCCACAGTATTTGCTGCCCTCCTTGAGGCTATGACCTAGTTAAAATTAGGCAAGAAAGGATTGCTGAGAGTACCCAGGTGTGGACGGCATGGTTGAAAAAAGAAATAGAAAATGAAAATCCTTGTCTAGGTCTGAATCCTGAGATGTTGTTGTGCCCAGATCCTGTCGTCTTCAGTTTAATAAAAACATTTACTTCTTTCCAAATTCACTGATCCTCTACCATGCATAGGCGCTAACCACGTTCTGGGACACAAAGGTGGGTGAGGGATGTGCCCTGTCCTTGGGGAGCTGGTGAGTCTACCTGAGGAGACAAACACATAACTGATCAGGGCACAATGGGATACTACGTCTGTGGTCAGAGCTTTGAACGCTTAGAAGGAAGAGATGGAAAGTCTTTGTAGGAGGTGGTTTTGAACTGGATCTTGAAGGATTATTGCACCTTGACCAGGTGGTCCTAATGGGGAAGGAAATTCTAGGCATAGGAATGAGCATGAATAAAATGTTCAGACACATACCAGTGTCCTTAGATTGCAGGAGCTCCAGTCTGACCATTGCTTACTGGGGTAGGGGATCTGCTTACAGTCAGGAAGTGATGTGGGACAGGCTGGAAGAATGGCAAATTCCTTTGGTAGTTACTGATTCTTCCTGGGCAAAGTCTACCAGGAAAGCATTCTCTGTCTCTGTCTCTCTCTCTTTCTCTTTTACACACACACACACATGCACACACACACCAGGAATAAGTGTCCCAGGGAAGGCATTAGATCTCTTCTCAAGAGAGCTACCATATCCTTCCCACCTGCTCAGTTACCTGTTACCTACAGAATTTTATTCCAGTGCTGCAAGAATCCCCCTTTTGAGTCAACTCTCTGACAGTCTCCCACTTCCCTTTAATTCAGGCTTTAATTCCTGGCTAAAGCTTGCACCAGTGTCCAGTGGATTTAACCTAATCAAAGATGACAGACATCTGTCTGTAAAAGTCTAACCTCCAGCATCCACTGGTGTGTTCATCTGTTTCGAGTCCTCAAAGCATCTTTACTTAGAAGTGGGAGGGCCTTCCCCCTGCCACCCCTGAGGAGATCACTGGACAGAATCATCAGGACCCAACATGTCCTTGTGCTTTCTGTGCCCTGAACAACTATGGCCTTGCTGCTGTGGTCATTTCAAGATCCTGCTCTGTATCCCATGTTCCAGTTGGGATCCTGGGCCCCAGGAGAGAGCTTCTAAAGCCAACTGCCCTCCCAATGATGACATTGTCCTTCCCTCGATGGTCTTCAGACCCTGGTCTCCATCAATCACATTTACCCGTCAGCCCATGATTCTCCAGCTTGACGTCAGTCGTCTCATCCTACGCCCTTGCCCCACTTCTTCCTCGGAGTTTGGGTTTGCTCAGATCACTCCTTTGTGGGATATACCTTCTCCTCCAGGAGAACCACAGGTTAGGATGCTCTGCTGTCACTGTCCTAGTGAAGGACAGGCTGTGACTCTCTTGGCCCCTGTGGAGCCCTCCACTGCATGGCACGGCTGGACTGAGATGGGACAGTGAAATTGCAATGGAGACAGTAAGAATCTGAGAGAAAATGCAAGGTGCTACTTGGGATGGGTGTCACTGCAGATGTAATCTCTATGTTCCTACCAAATTTGTATGTTGGAATCCTAACCCCCAAAGGGGATGCTATCTGTGGATGGGGCCTTTGAGGGGGGACTGATGGGATGAGTGCCTGACTGAAAAGGTCCCCAGTTCTCAGGACCCTTCCACACTGTGTTGGCACAGCGAGAAGATAGCCGTCTATGAACCAGGGAGCAGCTTCTCACCAGATTCCTGCCACAGCAGCCTTGATCTTGGCCTGCAAAGACTCTAGGACTGTGGGAAATAAATCTGCGTTGTTTATAAGCCAGCCAGTCTATGGTAGTTTGTTGTAGCAACAGACTAGGGAGGGAGCTATCAGAATCCTACTCTGTGTGATCCCAGGAGCAGGTCCTCTGAAATTCAAGACCTGCAGAGGGGCATCCCCAGTCTCAGTGTCCTTTCCCCCAGCCCTCACTGATGCCTCCATTTCACTATCTGATGTTCTGTAAGGTACACAAAAGTGCCACCTGACATGACTGAGACTTTCAGGGAGCCTGTATTGATGCCACTGTGGCACGCAAGCAGATATCTGGGAGAGGCATCAGCTATGTTGAGAGAATAGACAAATGCAGGGGAGTTACAAAAAATATGTAATCTCATCTAAGGTCTGGCTGTCAGCAGTCTTATTGGGAAAATAAAGCATGCAGCTGGAAGTGGACATGTGGTAGGTGTCAGGGGATAGGGCGGTTCCTGGCCAACAACAGCATTTCAGACACTGGCAGGACAGGTGCAGGCAGAGGTGGGTGTCTGGAATTTCCTATAGTCGTTGGGTGGTTCTACTACAAAAGGAGCTATAGCTCCACACCAAAGAGGCATCTCTGAGGGGCTCAGGGCCTGCATGCTGCACTCCCGCTGCTGCTGTGTCTGCTCTCCTGGAGGGTACCCGGGACACGCTGGGTGGTGAGTGTGTAAGGGTCAGGCTGGAAGGCTTTGCCGCCCTCTCCTTTCAGGTTCTGCCTCATCCCTCGCTTTCTTCCTCGTCCCTCACAGGATGGACAGGGGTGGAGAGCTGAGAAAACCTCAGAATGAGGAGTAAAGAGAAAAAATAGAGAAGATGGGAAGAATGGTCAAGGGGACAGGAAGGAGGTGGGGGGCAGAACAAGGACAAGTGTCCCTGAAAAAGTAGGAGATGGAGATGGGGACCTGGACCTGGACAGGCTCCAAGGCCAGAATGCTCAGTGTGCAGTGTGGGGTTGGGGGGAGCACCTGCCTGTGTGTCCTGCCTTTTTCTTGCACCACCTCACCCTCTTATTGTACTGATCTTCCCGAAGCTTCCTATACTTACATCCCTTCTCTGGTCCTGTCCTTTCTCCCCTCTCACATTCACCCCCACCTCCACCTTTGGTGATGGGGACCCTGTCCTTGTGTATAAGCAGGGCATGTGCTGCCTCCTGCCCTTGGTGGGGTGGGGAAGGTTGGGGCAGATATAACTGCTCAGACTCCAGACACACCAGAAACTGCAGGCAGAAGAGCCCCTGCATGTGAGTGGGGTCTAAACAGCAGCAAACTCCTGTGGCGCCTTTTAGCAACTGTCACAAGTCAGTCATCTTGGGTGGGGTTTCTCCAAAGTAAGCTAACCCTCAAAGAGGCTGAGGGCACGCTCCTCCCCACTTTGGTTCCATTATAATTCTAGGCCACGTGAGATCACAGCCCAGACAAGTGAGAAGGAGCAGGTCACCACTTGCACCTCTTTAGCTACATTCCTTACACACTGTCGTCAACCCTCATGGCCCCCAAGCTTCCCACATACACCCTCACTTCCCACACACCTCTGCAGGAGACACACGGCACCCCTCACCCTCCGCACTTCACATCCTCACCACACTTCTCCTGAGTCTCCACCCCTATACTGTGTGAGCCCCCACACCCTTCAAACATACATGTCCCCTGCCTTCTCCATGGGCCGTGCCTGTACTGCTTCCTTACACTCGCAAATCTCCCCTCACAACACCATCCTATACACAAAATCTTCTCACACCCCTTCGCCCCTCTGCACACCCATTCCCACCACCACACACACTGTCTCCCACAGACAAGGGCCCATGCCTGCCACACTCTCCACACCCTGTACAGACACACTGGTTTCCCTCTCTGTGTGAACCTGTGCTTCCTCATGCTTTTATCATTACACACACTCCTTCCACAAAGACCTACTCACCTCCTTCAAAATTCTTCCATGCACAAGAATTCCCACTGTAAGCTCCAGAAACATTCCTCTTGGAGACATTACTTCTTGACACACATGGTCTCCGCCTAGTGCACCCCACCCCCTCCATCTACACACCTCCCCTCCGCCCCGTGCTTAGCTGTATGGAGTCACAGATACAGTCATCGCTCAAGACACTTCTGACAGACACCACACACACACACACCCCAAGTCTCCCAAGGCTCTCACTCGTAAATTGTAGTCCCCACCCCAACACGCTCTGTCTGGTGCTCTCTCACTCTCCTCCTTGCTCAGTGACAAATAAATTTCTGTCAGTGCCACACATGCACCGTCTTCTCATCTGCAATCCTCCCCTCTTGTCTGCACTCCTGCCCCATGCACGCTCCTGCCTTTCTGTCTCCCTCACCTGCCCCCCACCCCCTGCTCCACCCTGCCCCAACCAGTTCTCTCCAGCAGCCTCAGAGCCCACACCTCAGGGTGGTTCTGCAAGGAGGCTGGTGGCCACGGTCTCTGCCCAAAGCTGGGGGATGATGATTATGTGTTTGTCCACAGACTATCTAGAGTACTGACTCCTCTTGTTTGATGTTCTTTGCTAAAACTGCTCACCAAGCCACTCTTTTCATGGAGTTACAGCCCTGCCCCTACCTTAGAAATTAGGGTTAGTCACGTCCTGCTCAGCTGCCCACTCCCAAGCCTAAGCAAAGGAATCTCTCCCCAACAAACAGATCATGTGGTGCAGCTGTCCTACCCAAGCCAGAATCCTGCCCTCTTCTTTCTTAGGATTCTCACTACCTGCCACATGGCTCCTGCTGGAGAAAGATGATAGTCTGGATCAGGCCAGAATTCTCTATGCCCACTTCTGCACAAAAATCCAGAGTTCCCTGTTCAACCCTCCACCTAGCTCTAAATCAGGAAGAACCCCAAGTCTTGGTATGGACTTTTTGCCCACTGGTCCATGACAGTATGTACTCTTCATAACTCAGGGCTTGTCCTATTTGAGTGATGGTTAAATGAAGTAGAAGATATTAGTCAACTTCGCTCAACTCTCTGGTGAGAGGGCTCAGCAGAGTGTGACAGGTGTGAGAGTAGCAATCTGGATCCAATAAGGAGGTGGAGACTGCACCATGACCTAAACTGAGGGGTTTAACATAAACAAGTATGAAAATAGCCAAAGGGTGACTCGGGGATGAGGGCCCCCAGGATGGTGATGTATGCTTCCTGGAAAAGATGAGAAAAGCTTGACAGAAGGTGATATTCATGTTGAGCTTTGAAGGCTGATGGCCTCGCAGCCAAGCAGGGAAGGGAATTCCAGGCAGAGAGAGTTCTTTGCACAAAAGACAAGGAAGCACGATGCTGTGAGGCAGCAAATGGATCAAGGCAGCTGGACCACAGGCTCTCAGTGTGGAGGGGCTCCTACAGTGAGGAAGATGTCAGGGAGTGTGATAGGCTAGGAAGTAGGTAACTTAAGTTACTAGAATAGCTGCGTCATGGCTCACCATGTGCCTCCCTTCTCCCACTTTTTCCTCAGAGGTAAGGAAGGACCTCTGTTGCAGTCACTGAATTCTCAGAGAGAATACCCATGTCTTTATCACTTGTCCTGTCTCTCTGTTGACAGCTCCACCTGGAGGATGAACTTAGACCTTAGGGTGAACTCTAACTCTCCTTTCCTTAGTGAAAGCACAAGAAATCCTCTTCCATAAACTTTTCCCCATCTGCCCTCTCTCGTCCTCTTCCCCACTCATTGTCTCCACTGTTTGCTCTGGACTTCTCATTCCCTAGAAGGAATGTCAGCCTCAGAAGTTCCCCAGCCTCAGAAGCTCCCCAGCTGGGCATCAGTGTGCAGGAGAGGGGTGATGGTGGATCAGGAACTGTGCCTTAGTCTTCAGCTCAGAGAACATTCCACATTTAATCCGGAAGATCCCTGAGGTCTTCCTGTCCTTTGTGATTTATGTAAATTTGTGTAGACAGCAGCACTGGATTTATTATCAATGATGAGACCATGAATGGCTTCACCTCCAGTGTCAGAAATTCTAGAAAGGAGCTGATTTAATTTTAGCAATTATTGAAGATCAGCATTTAATGGTGTATTCTCTGTTTCTTATTAATGTATGGGGTGGGCCCGCATCTTGTTCAGTGTTTCTGTCTTGTAAAGACTAAAGATCACAGTATGGGCATGACAGAGGCCTCTACTTGATGTCTGATGAGAGGCTGATGCCCTTCAAATGCCTGATTGCTGTGAAAACATGGGATTGTTGTTGTCCTATTCTCCTCTGGCCTCAAGCTTCTACTCCCCCTGAACTTTTTTAAAAAATATACTTTATTGATTATGCTATTACAGTTGTCCCATTTCCCCCCTTCATTCCCCTCCATCCTGTACACCCCCTCCCACCCACATTCCCCCCCTTTAGTTCATGCCCATGTGTCATAAGTTCTTCAGCTTCTACATTTCCCACACTATTCTTGCC
>PVKU01014919.1:0-20556 GCA_004027475.1 Anoura caudifer | reverse complement strand
CCCAGTGTCACCTACCTCAGGCCTCATTCCAAAGGAACTAATTATGTTTGGAAGCCCTCTGAATAGGAGGGTCAGGACGTTAGCCAAAGTTAAGTGGGCAAGGATCCCATCAGCAGGCTTCTTCTTACGGGGGAGAGTGAGGAAGATGTACATGTACAAAGCAAACAGCAAGGAGTTCCCCAGGAAGCCAACGCCAGTTGGAATGGTGAGGAAGATCCCAAAGAGGGCGTCTCTGGAAATCACTGTGTGTCCGTCTCTCTCAGATCTTCCAGCCATGAACAGCACATCCTATAGACAAAGAATTTGACCATGAATGTAAACACAAAAAACAATTAACACTGAGAAATAGTTGCTCAAATTTCGGGGAGATACAAATGTAAAGGGAATGTAATATCAAGCCCTATGGAGAAGAAAGTTATTTGCCAGAACATAACTTCCAATTCTGGCATGCAGCATGGATTGGGATATACAGGTGAATTTAGACTTAAAGTGAATAGACTTAAGTAGAAAAAAAGGAAAACAGGGAAGAAAAAAGAACAAGAATTATACTTCTGAAAGCATGGACAGCAGCAAAAATCTCAGAGACAGCAGAAGTACTGTAAATAGCAGGGAAAAGGACTGATACATGCCGCAGAAGCAGAAAGACAGAACAGCGAACAAAATGACATATAATTATTGGTAAGGAAAAGGATTAAATATATACTTGAAAAATATACGGTCAAGTATTTAAACTAGGCGCTGAAAACAAGTGAATAAAAACCAAATGTGCAGCCAAGAAAGGCAAGCAAGGACTGGAAACAGACACCTGTTGGGATGAGCGCTTACATGGTAGAGGGTCATGGGGGCTGGTGACAGAGTGAGCCCAGGCTGGATCAGGGGATGAACACGCAATGTGTTTCAGTCTACAGTCCAGTGTGTGGAGTAAGATAACAAACTCACAAAAAAATGTCTCAGTTCTATGTTGGGAGATTTTTTGAAATCCATGTAAAGAAGAAAAATGAAAATAGCCATGAAGACAAAGCAAATATTTCAAAAAGAGAAAACTTAAAAATGGGAAATTAACCGGTAAAGAACAAAAGAAAAAATGAACAACAAATTCTTAAAGCTGGCATTTAAAAGAAGCCTGATTGTACATAAAGAATGAACACAAAGGAGAAAGCTGAAACAGAGGGGAGCACAGCTCAAAGACTGAGTTCACATTTGGAATGAGGAGAATAAAACAAGGAGCAGAAATTCTGGAAAGCACGTACCATCTCCTTGCTACGCAGAGCCGCCAGTCACAGCAGCATCCTCACCCCAGCCTGTCTCTGGCTGGTCTCCATGGGCCCCTGCAGGTGGGCCACTCTCAGCTGTGCTGTGCAGCAACAGAAGGAACCGGGTTATGAGGAAGGGGCTGAGTGACTTCATCTCCCTCTGGGCACCAGCCACTTTGTTATTCAAGCTGGAAATTGCCTTGTGTACAGTGACTCATCCTGGCGTGTCCAAAGGAACCCAAGCTGCTGTCCCCAGTGCAGAGCGTCCCCTGTTAGGTTATTAGGATCATCAGTTACAACTAGGCAATCTCCTCCTGAGCAGACACATGGCCTCTGAGTGGAACTAAGTGCTAAATTATTCCTCAGGGTCCCAGAGCAATGACGGGAAGCTCATCAGAAGTTCATGCTCCTGCTAACAGGGAGGATTTTCAGTGTGACACTGGCCACAGGGCAGCAGCCCTGAGCAGGGGGCTGACTGGCTGCGCAGGGCTGAATTTCGAGTTTCTGATATGTTCACACAAAACCAGCCCATTGCATTGTCCTGTGTGACCAAAGCTGAGGTTTTACTTGAATTCCCAATATATATTCAATGATGTCACTTCAACAACTTTAAACAACAGGAAAAACTACAATTTTTTAAATTGAAGTTTGCATTTTGAAATAACTGTGTATTCACAGGAAAACATGAAGGTGTTACAGAGAAGCCCCACTCTGCCTTCCTCCACTTCCCCCAGTGGTGCATTGTTCCTAACTACAGTCCCATATGAGTGAGGTGACTGTGGGCTGTGCAGCTGTGGTCTCACGTCCTGTCACCACGGGGTATACTCACCTGACCTCCTCCTCCATCCGGACACAGGACTCTTCCATCTCCATGAATGTCTCCCTCCTGCTGCCTCTTCATGCCCACACCCACCCCACTGCCATGGTTCTCTGCTCTGTCTCTCTCATTTTGCCTTTTTAAGAATGTTATGTAGTCGTATAATCCAGCAGCATATAATCTTGGGATCAGCTTTTATCACTGGGCATCATTCTCTGCACCTCTCCCATTGTCCCACGTCTCAATAGCTCCATCATTCTTATTGTTGAGTGAGACTCCTCATGTGGATGCACCACACTTGGCTTAACATCCCCTACTGAGGGACATTAGAGTTGTCTTGCAGTTTCGGCTGTTAGAAATAAACAAGTGTGTCTATTACAAGAACAACTGTGTTCAGGATTCGGGGTAAACATGAGTTTTCATCTCTCTGAGGTGAGTGCCCAGGAGTACCATGATGGATTGCAGGATATGCATATTTTCCATTTTTTACAAAACTGAAACCTGTTTCCCAGACTGGCTACATCCCCTCACATGTCCACCAGCCGCTTGTGAGATCCAGTTTCCCTCCCTCCTCTCCCACGTGTAGTGTTGTCAGTATCCTTGTTAAACTGTCTAATAACAGATGACAGAAAACTCACCATCTTAACTGTAAGTCCATAGCGCAGTGGTGTTTGGTATACTCACCGTGATGAGCAACAGAGCTTCAAAACCTTCTCATCTTGCTAACCAAAAATTCTACCCACTAAATGAAAGTTCTTTCCCCCTTTTCCCCACACACAGGTGACCACCATTCTCCGCTCTGTTCCTATGAACTTGACTGCTTGAGATGCCTCATAGAAGTGGAGTCATTCAGTGTTGGTCTCTTTGTGCCTGGCGGATTGCCCTTAGCTTAATGTCCACACTGTACATGGGCTAGGATTTCATTCCATTTTAAGGCTGTTCCATTGTATGTATGTGTCACATGTGGTTTATATTTATATCCATCCACAGACGCGGGATTTTCCACTTCCAGGCAGCCATGCATTGTGCTAGTATGAACGTCGTTGCGCAAACAAATATCTCCTCAAGCACTGCTTTCCATTCTTTCCAAACTGACCTGAAAGTGAAATCGCTGAAGCATGTGGTAGGTCTATTCTTAATTTGGGGGGAGTGGTCATACTCTCCCAGGGTGGTTTTAACACTGATCTGTCAACTTATGGCCTCAGTGCACAGCCAACACTCCCCGACCTCGGAGACCCCTCCTCCAAGGGTGCTAGAATCCCACACTCGAGGTCCTTGCTGAGAAGGAACGGTGCACACCTGTACATAAATCTGGGTTTTAGATACACGGAAGGTGGAAGGATGCACGTTAATCCAACTATAAAATAAAGCATGCCTCCTGGTTCATTTAGGAACATGGCACTGTTAATTACCTAATTATTACTAAGTTGCCCTTGTTACAAAGTCTGGAGGGGTTCAATTTCATGTTCACATGGTCCTGGTTCTCTTGTTCCAAGGTCTCCACAGAGAAGGGATTGTGGGTGTCACAACAAACGGGGATATTATGAAACCATCATTTGACCTCCAGCGATTCTAAGAAAGAAGGTACCAGTGAATTAGGAAGCAGAATTCTTAAAAGCACTTTTTCAGGAAAGATGACCAAGACTCAGAAACCACCTTGTCAGGGCCCCTCACATTGGAGATGAACACTGAGTCTGAGGAAAGGGGTCGGCGTGATCAGTGAAGGGCACTGACCCCTGGACCTGTACTTCCTGCCCTCTGACCTTTGCCCAGACTCTGAAATGCCTCTCCAGATTGGGGGGCAGTAGCACATTGTCCATCTAGGGAGGGCAGGAAGGAGGAGCAAGGAGGAAGGGTGACCTGGGAGGCAGGTGCAGTGCCTCTGTGGAATCACCATAACTTTCCGCCATGGTTGTGGGCCAAGAGGGGCTGCAGGGGCACTCCTGGTCATGGGGGCACCAGGCCCCTTTCCTGCTGGCCTTCACCTCCTCAGCCCCTCCCCACAGTCCTCCCCACGCAGGTAGAACTTTATAAGATGGTCTTGGATAACCAGGTGCTCTCTGTTCTGAGATCTGCAACAGCTGGAGCACCCTGGCTCCGAGGCAGCTCCAGACTCAGGGGAGCCACACCGTTTTGTCCTCCACTCTCTCATTTCCTTCAAAAGCCTTAAATAAGACACTGCATACTTGTATGTGAGCAGCAATTAAAATAAAATAAAAGTAAAAGAAAATAAATACTTAGGTGCTTGTGCTTCCTGAAGAATCTAGAGTCACTAAGGCATTACTTTGTTTTCAATATCCATTATGTATGCTAGCATGTTAACAAAAATAAAAGCACTTCTTGTTCCACATTCCTAGGCCTAGAAGGGATCAGTTTTTGATTCTACGTCAGGGGCCAGATAGCCAAGGCCCCACCGGTTGAAGACCCCAGCAGGTACGGACTCAGCCCAGCCCCTCTGATGGGGCCATGTCCCCTACACAGTTCTTACGGTCAACCTGACAGGCATATGAGTATGTGTGTGGCTGGGTGGCCCTTCTGCGTGGGCAGACATTCCTGAGCACAGTAAATCAGAAGTTCTGTGGAGGGGACACTTCTTGGACAGAGTCCTTGGTCCAAAATTTGCAGGGTCTTCATGTGGCCTAAAGCGCCTGTGGTGAGACTGAGAGAGGACCACAGCAAGAAACTGAGACTCCAGCTCCAAGGAGACCCCTCACCAGCACTCCTGACCACCCCATGGATCTTTTCGAAGCTCATCGGAAGTTGTTCCAGGCAGTGGAGCAGGAAGCGCTGTTGAATCAGAAGAGATATGTAGAGGGGAGTGAGGGTGGTCACGCACAGGGTTGTGAATGCCTTAGCTACTTTAAGGAAAGTATCAACATCTTTCTATTTGCCAAAATCCAGGGGCTGATCCAGTCCTCTTCTGTTTTATTGTGTCACTCACCCCATGGGTGACTGTGGGTCAATCACAGCCCAGACCTGGAAGTTTTCTCCCATGTTCAATACTAATACCTGATTCGGAAGCATCTTTCTTCCCAAGCGGACTTCATTGGCTAAAGGACCCAGTACAGTTTTCTGTGCTGTGGGCTCACGAACAAATACAAGGGGAGCTGACAGTAAACACTCCACGGACTTCTGCTGATGATTCTTGGTTAGCACACGGCTCGCCCAGTAAGAGCAAAGCTGAGGGGTGGGGATCCCTGAGACCTGCAGACCTCAGGGGGCTGGGGTTCTGCAGAGGGACCGACCAGCACCAACTGGCAGGGGAGCAGAGTTCACTGGTTGCCGGTCAGTTAAGAGTCATCTAGTGGAAAAACATCTTTCTTATTTGCAAAAACTGTGCACTCCTGTTCTCAGAGTCATCCCAAATGGGCTGTTGTCTTTGATCCTCAGGCAGCCCGGGACCGGGACTTCTCTACTCATTCTCAGCCTCTCAGGTTGAGGCTCTGGGGAAAGAGGCTTGGTCCGTGTTCTTTGCCTACCACTTCATTTGGCCTGGCCCATTCTCCCACCCACTCAGTGGCTCCTTGAAGAGGCTGCATGGGATCCTGCTGGCCAAGGCTGGGGCAAGCCTGCTGGGAGGACAGAGTCATCTGCTAAGCCGGCTCAGGAGCCTTGGGGAATGGGTGTTGCACTATATAACCCCACCCCTGGGCTGTTGGCCCACTGGTCCTCTCCAGAAACTGGGTCCCAACTGACGGGAGGATCCATGTGGCTCCTGCTCAAGCCAAACGTCCCCCAGGTCCAACTCTCTCAGTGTCGTATATGGAACAACATGGGATAACCTTATGACTGCTCTGTTTGGGTTGCTACCAATTTTAGTGTGTGTCTGTCACTGTGTTGTGTAGGAATGTGGATGATTTTGCTTTCCATTTGAGAGAATTGGGCACTGACAGGTGTACCTCACCTCGAAGGACTTTGGGTAGATCATTTATCAAATCTGCATAAACTCCTTGAAAGCAGAGCCCTGGGGAGGTGTGTGGAGCAGGAAAGGGGCCTGCACCTGGGCCCAGTGCTATGGTTTCAGGGCTTCTGCCACCAGGTTTTACCAAGGTGGTATTGCTGACACATAGATGGGAACCTCCTTGGTTTGCCCTTTGATTTGGGTGATGGCTGACAACCCTGGGACTGAGCTGGGCAGAGCCACCTGCTCCCTAAGCATGTGTCCCTCACATAAGAAGAGCTGAGTCACCCCAGCTCAGTAGCTACAGATTTAAATTGTGGGGCACCCAGAGCTGGGGAAGCTGTGTGGGCAGGGTGGGAGGCACCCCTGTTTCTGGATTTCCCTGGGAGGTGGGTTCTCCAGGTGAAGACTGCACCTACCCAAGTGCCCAACTTGGTAGAACGGCTGACCTCCCAGACTTGTCCTAGCTCCAGCCTGCCCCACCGCCTGGACCTTTGTCCCCGGCTCCCATCCATGCCCTCCTCTTCATAATCCCAAAGTTTCAAATCTTTCAGGCCCCTCCACTGATGCTGTGCGTGTGTGTCTGTGTGTGTCCGAACCCGTCTGTGCAAAGATGAGTATGTGGTTTTGCTCCGACAAATTTCCTTACAGGAATTCAGTGCATCAGGAGAGAACTGGCTCCTTTAGGCTTGGGTTCCCTGACCCTTGCCGCACCACAGCCAGCCACAGGAGCTGGGGCACTGCACCTGCAGGCTTACAGGCCACGCCCACTTGGTCAGTAGTTCATTTTCTCTACAGGAAGTGTCTTTTCACCTTCAAGGCTGAAAAAAGCCTCACGAATTGTTTTACTAGGCTCCAAGTTTTTTGTTAAATTGACGCGTTTCTTTTTAATTGAGGATTTCAGTGGGTTGAAGCAACTTTCCATAATATCCGAGGGACTTGTTTTTGGAACTGTGTCTTCATGCACCAGGAGTCTCAGCTCTCCGTGGCCACTGCGCCCCCGGCCCGCTCAACCAGCGCTCCATAAAAACACCAACAAACCAGCGACAAGTGAACTTCCTCAAAGTGATCAAGGGCATCTACAGAACACCCACAGCTAACAGCCCCTCAGAAAGAATGGATGCTTCTCCCACGGTCAGAGACAAGACGACAATGTCCAGTCTTGCCCTTTCTCTCAACACCGCACCGGAGGTGCTGAGTGGAGAAATAGGGCAAGAAAGTTAAATGAAAGGAGTGGGGATTGGAAAGGAGGAAGGAAAATTCTCTATTGACAGATGATATGATCCTATACATAGAAAGTCTTAAGGAACCCACTACAAATAATTGCAATTGATAAATAAGTTTGTCCTGGTTGCAGAATGAAAACAATATGTAAAAAAAAAAACAATTGTATTTGTCTATATTGATACTCGGAAATGAATTGTTGCACCAAAAATATTTTGTGTTTAATCCCTAAAGAGCTGCCAGGCAGGAAGCGAGGTCTCAGCAGGAATAGAACTCTGCTGGAGCCTTGATCTCAGACTCTGTAGCCTCCAGAATGGGGAGAAAGTACGTTTCCTTTGTTTAAGCTACCCGGTCTGCAGCATTTTGTCATAACAGCTCACGATGCCTAGCACCACTTGTAATAAAGAATTTGTAAGTAAATTGAAGAAAGCCAATTTTGTCAAGCTAACATCAGAAAGAATAAAATACAGAGAAATGTTTTCATAAGAACTGCAAAACTATACTCTAAAAACTGTACTCTAAAAGACAAATACCGTTGAAAGAACTGAAAGATGTAGCCATGAGGAGAGACATCCGTGTTCACGTACCAGGCTGGTCACCGTTACTGGGTGGGAATATGCCTCAAAATGGTTCAATAGGAATGCTCCTGGAATCCCAAAATACTTCTCTGCAGAAACTGGCAATCCAATTCCAAAATTTATATAAAATCGCAAGAGACTTAGAGTTGCCCACACAAATCATGAAAAAGAAGAGTGAGGCAGAAAGTCTTCTCCTTCCCAATACAAAGAATATGATATTCTCCCAGGCCCTATCTGCAGGCTGTGTTTGCACAGTCTCAGTTACCCATGCTCAACCCTGCTGGAAAGTCATACATGGAAAATTCCAGAAATAAACAATGTATGCGTTTGCAATTGCAGGCCATTCTGCATAACATGGTGACATCTTGTGCTGTTCCACTGTGTCCCTCCTGGGAGGTGAATCATTCCTGGGTCAAGTGTAGCTACACTGTCTACTCCACCTGCTCCCGAGTCCCTCAGGAGCCGCCTCAGCCATCAGATGGAAGGCAGCACTGCACTGCTGTGACCCAGTGACCCTCGCAGAGGCTGAATGCTGTGTCACAAAGCCTGTGCCTCCCGCCACCTCATCGCAGAGGCACCGCACCATCTCACATCA
This sequence comes from Anoura caudifer, assembly GCA_004027475.1. Classification (NCBI taxonomy): domain Eukaryota; kingdom Metazoa; phylum Chordata; class Mammalia; order Chiroptera; family Phyllostomidae; genus Anoura; species Anoura caudifer. The sequence continues at coordinate 12,188 of PVKU01014919.1, read as the reverse complement.
TCACATAAGGAAAAGGGAGCACAGTACAATGAGGTATTTGGAGAGAGAGACCACGTCCACATAAACTTTTGTTACAGTAATTATTATCATTGTTCTATTTTATTCTTAGTTATTGTTGTTAACCTCTTACTGTGCCTATTTCATCAATTAACCTTGATCTTAGGTGTGTATTGATAGGAAAAACTGCAAGTATAGGGTTCGGTACTAGCCAGGGTTTCAGCATCCACCTGAGTTCTTGGAACACGTGCCCTGTGGGTAACGGGGGCTGTTGTGTCACAGAGGAGCAGGGATCCAGACAATGTGGTCCTGGCAGAGAGACAGATGCTTGATTGATGAGCTGGCATTGAGGATCCAAAATAAACCCATACATCTACAGCAGAGGTATCAAACTCATTGTCACCAGGGGCCACATCAGTCTCACAGTTGCCTTCAAAGGGCCGTGTGTAACTTTAGGACTGTATAATGTAACTACTCCTTTACAGTTAGGTGAGAGCTCTGTGCTGCTGCCAGGAAGAAACAAGCTACCAGGCCCGATAAAACAAGGTGGAGGGTTGGATTCAGCCCATGGGCCTTGTGTTTGCCACCTATAATGCAGAACAACAGGGGAAAAAAGATCCAAAATATAAGGATAGTGTAAACAGCCTCTGGAACAACTTCACAGATCCAATATTCACATCATAAGAATGCCAGGAGGAGAAGGGAAAGAACAAGAAAGTTGAAATCTAGTGGAGTAAAATAGTGAAAGAAAACTTCCCTAATTTGGTGAAGGAAATGGACATGCAAGTCCAGGAAGCACAGAGAGTCCCAATTATGATGGATGCACAGAGGCCCACTCCAAGACACATCCTAATTAAAAGGCCAAAGGTTAAAGACAAAGAGACTCTTAAAAGCAAGAGGAAAGAAGTTAGTTAACAGAAGGTTTCCTGATGGGAGGCAGAAGGGGGAGCATAGATGAAGAGATGAGGAGACTAAGAAGTACAAACGGGTCGTTAGGGAATAGCCATGAGGATGTGAAACACAATATAGGAAATGGAGGAGCCAAAGAACTTACATGCATAACCCATGGACATGAACAATGTTGGGGGAATTGCTGGAGGGAGTTGGGGGGTGCTGGATGGAGGGAGGCAAAGGAGAAAAAATTGGGATAACTCTAATAACATAATCAATAAAATATAATTAGAAAAGGAAAGTGCACCACTGGGGAGACTGGTGAAATTGAGCAGGGCCAGAGGATTAGATGACAGTCCAATATCCATGTGAACATCCTGGTTTCTAGGGCTGCATTGTGATTATGTAGGGAAACCCTGTTTGTAGAAAATACACACTAAATTATCTAGGGATGAAGAGTATCAGGAAAGCAATTTTCTCACACACCTGTGTCTGGATTTTCTCTGTGATGGTTTCAAAATTATAAGAAAAATTGAGTTTCTAACTTCCCAGTGAGAAAAGACTAGGCCCAACTGGTTTTACTTGGTTAATTCTATCAAGAACTTAAGGAATAATTAAAGTGAGTACTGTGCAAAATCTTTTAGGAAATAGAGGAGGGAATACTTCTCAAGCCATTTTATGAGTTCAGCATAATTCGAACTAGACAAGGATATTAAAGAATAGAAAATCACTGACCAGTATCCCTCATGACCACAGCTGCAAAAATCCTCCACAAAGTATTAGCTATTCGAAGCAGCAATATGTAATAGAACAGGAAGTCACCACTGTCTTGTGATGTGACCTTGGCATTTTACTTCACTGCTCTGAACCTCAGGTTCCTCTTACACCCTGCCTGAGGACAGGGCCTGCAACATTGTTGATGACAAATTCTCCATCCCTTCTCAGTGGAAGGCGTGGGGCTGGGCCAGTAACAGAACTTCAGCCCACCAGGCACAGCCATTGGGTGGAAGAGCAGGAATGTTACCTGGCTGGGAACAATCGGTTTCTCTATTCCCAGGACTTGCATTTGCAGCAGACACACCTGGTGACCAAAGGCAGAGATGACAGACCAGGCTGGTGGCACCCACAGTTCCCAAATCAGAGTTGCCCTGTCCTTCAGGGTGCTAGCTCTCCCTCAGTAGAGAGAGGAGGGAAGCTCAACACTTCAGTCAGTCCCCACTTGCTGTGGCAGTCAGAAGTCGTTTCTGTGGCTTGCAAGCAGCTCTTCTAACCCACACCAGAGGGTCATCACCCGAACGAGGAGAGAAGATATGTGGAAGTGGGTGAGGGGGCAGCACACTGAGGTGCAGTCCCCTGACAAGCAGGAGGGGATGTTGAATCCTGGGGGGAACCATGCCCTCGGGGTGGGCAGTGGAGGCAGCGGCATGTACCCGACAGCTGGTGAAACTTTCCATGTTTCTGAGGTCTGTCTGATCACAGGGCTCTCCTTTCCTGTCCCCAAAAACAGGAGTGAGGAAAGATACTGCACATAAGAGTGACTGCACATTGGATGCTGGGCAGTGACAGCTTTCAAGGCTCAACTCTGCCTTTCCTGCCCCGCGTCTGGGTGAGCTGGTGAGAGCACTCAGCGGAGATTCAGACCCAGAACTCCCTGCCCGCAGCAGGAACGCTCTCCCTGGCCCACCCCAACTGTATCAGAAGGCCAGGCTGGTCTCCTTTCTCTGCCCTCCAAAGCCGTTTTGGGGACTGCTTGGTCTTTCCACGCACTGAAGGCATCAAGAGGAAGGTTTGGGGAATGAATGGGGTTCAGGAAGATGCTCCTTCAGCACTCCATGCTGCTGAGCTGGTCAGGCTGACTCCTCATAGGACTGACGGAGCTGACATGTGAAGACCTTCCAAAAGGTTGCGTGGACCAAGGGGTGAGGCACAAGAGAGACCACCACTTGTGGAGGGGGAGGGTTTGTTTGCCTCAGGTCCAATCTCTGCGAGCTCCAAAGGGTTAGTTGAGTTGAGGAACAACTTCCAAATCCCGTTTTCCTGTGGGTTCTGTGTTTGTCGGACTCCCTGCCTTAAATGCCAAACAAGGCTTCATACTGTTCGGATATGTGTGGGTTGGGGAGGTTCTCTAGGAGGCTGTGGAAGGCTGAGCCACGGGGGTGGTCCTCAGGCTCTCCAGACGTCTTACCCCACAGACTCCTGTCCAGTACAGTGCTCCAGGCCCTCATAGTGATCATTGAGCAGATCACCCTTGGGTAGTGTGTGGATCCTGGCAGTGGGACGGGCTTGCATAGCAGCTTCGCTCCACACGTTTGGGTCTCCCCAGGGAGCATAGTGGCTGTGTGACTGCATGGGGTGCAGGGGCAGTGTGTCAGGGTCCACTCAAGTATGTGGGTGGTTAAGAAGTCTACTATATAAAATGAGAAAATTACAAGTGCTGCCAAGGATGTGGAGAAATTGGAACCCCTGTGCACTGTCGATGGGATGGTTAAAAGCAAAACCCACTATGAAAAACAGTATGACCATTCTTCAGAAAATAAAAATAGAACCACCACATGATTCAGCAACTGCACTTCTAGGTATAATTCAAAGGAATTGAAAGCAGGTCAGGAAGAGATACGTATTTGCATGCCCAAGTTCATCGCCACACTGCCAAGAGGTGGAAGATATGCAAGTGCCTACGGATGGATGAATGAAGTAACCAAACGCCATACATACAGACAATGGAACAGTCTTAAAATGGAAAGAAATCCTAGCCCATGTACAGTGTGGACATTAAGCTAAGGGCAATCCACCAGTCACAAAGAGACAAACACTCAATGAGTCCACTTCTATGAGGCATCTCAAGCAGTCAAGTTCGTAGCAACAGAGCGGAGAATGGTGGTCACCTGTGCGTGGGGAGAAGGGGGGAAAAAACTTTCGTTTAATGGGTATAGAGTTCTCCATTTGCAAGATGAGAAGGTTTTGAAGCTCTGTTGCACAACACAGTGAGTATATGAAACACCACAGTACTATGGACTTACAGTTAAGATGGTGAGTTTTATGTCATCTGTTATTACACAGTTTAACAAGGATACTGACAACACTACATGCGGGAGAGGAGGGAGGGAAACTGGATCTCACACACGGCTGGTGGACATGTGAGGAGATGTAGCCAGTCTGGGAAACAAGTTTCAGTTTTGTAAAAAATGGAAAATATGCATATCCTGCAATCCATCATCGTACTCCTGGGCACTTACCTCAGAGAGATGAAAATTCATGTTTACCCCGAATCCTGAACACAGTTGTTCATGTAATAGACAGCCTTGTTTATTACTTTTTTAAAAATTTATTTTAATTGTTGTTCTTGTACAGTTTTCTGTCTTTTATTACCATCCCAGCCAACTGCTCCAGCCTTCCCCAACTCCCTCCCATTTCCACGCCCCCCCCCCAGTTTTTGTCCATGTGTCCTTTACACTTGTTCCTTTAAACCCTTCCCTTTTACCCCTGAAATTCCCTCCCCTCTCCCCTCTGGTGACTGTCAGCCTGGTCTCAATTTCAGTGTCTTTGGTTATATTATGTTTGTTTATTTGTTTGTTTGTTTTGTTGATTAGGTTCCTGTTAAAGGTGAGATCATATGGTATTTCTCTTTAACCACCTGGCTTATTTCCCTTAGCATAATGCTCTCCAGTTCCATCCATACTGTCTCAAAAGGTAGGAGCTCCTTCTTTCTTTCTGCTGCATAGAATTCCATTGTGTAAATGTACCATAGTTTTTTGATCCATTCATTTACTGATGGACACCTAGGTTGCTTCCAACACTTGGCTATTGTATATTGTGCTGCTATGAACTTTGATGTGCATAGGTTTTTTCAGATTGGTGTTTCAGGGTTCTTAGGATATATTCCTAGCAGTGGAATTGCTGTGTCAAAAGGCAGATGCATTTTTAGTTTTCTTAGAAAATTCCATAGTGTTTTCCATAGTGGTTGTACCAGTGTGCAATCCCACCAACAGTGCACTAGTGTCCCCTTTTATCCACATCTCCAACAATTGTTTGTTGCTTTGTTGCTTTGTTTATGATGGCCATTCTGACCAGTGTGAAGTGGTATCTCGTTGTGGTTTTAATTTGCATCTCTGTGATAGCTGGCAATACAGAGCATCTTTTCTTGTGTCTCTGGATCCTCTGTATGTCCTCCTTGGAGAAGTGTCTGTTCAAGTCCCTTGCCCATTTTTTAATTGGGTTGCTTGTCTTCTTAGAGTGGAGTGGTGTAAGTTCTTTATATATTTTGGAGATTAAACCCTTTTCAGAGGTATCATTGTCAAATATCTTTTCCCATACAGTTGGTTTTTCTTTTTATTTTCATACTGTTTTCTTTAACCATGCAGAAGCCTGTTATTTTGATGCGATCCCATTTGTTTATTCTTTCCTTTATGTCCCTTGCTGTAGGGGACATATCAGTAAAAATGTTGCTGCTTGAAATATCTGAGATTTTCCTGCCTATGTTCTCCTCTACGACTTTAATGGTGTCATGGCTTATATTTAAATCTTTTATCCACCTTGAATTTATTTTTGGGTAGGGAGTAAGTTGGTGATCAAGTTTCATTTTTTTCATGTAGCTGTCCAGTTCTCCCAACACCACTTGTTGAAGAGGCTATTTTTACTCCATTTTATGTTGCTGCCCCCTTTGTCAAATATTAATTGACCGTAGAGACTTGGGTTCATTTCTGGACTCTGTTCTGTTACACTGGTCCATATGCCTGTTTTTATGCCAGTACCAGTCTGTTTTGGTACAGGTATTGTAATCCCTCCTACTTTGGTCTTCTTTCTCAAAATTGCAGCAGCTATTTAGGGTCATTTATGGTTCCATACAAATTTTTGAAGTGTTTGTTCTATGTCTGTGAAATATGCCATTGGTACCTTAATAGGTATTACATTGAATTTGTACATTGCTTTGGGTAGTATGGACATTTTGATGATGTTAATTCTTCTGATCCATGAACACGGTATATGTTTCCATTTGTTTGTGTCTTCCTTGATTTCCTTCTTCAGTGTTGTGTAGTTTTCTGCATACAGGTCTTTTACCTCTTTGGTTAGGTTTATTCCTGGATATTTTATTTTTCTTTTTGATATTCCAAATGGGATTTTTTTCCCTTGATTTCTGCTTTTGCTGTTCCATTGTTGGTATACAAAAATGCCTTTGATTTCTGGATATTGACTTTGTATCCCGCTGTTTGGCCAAATTTATTTATTACGCTGAGCAGTTTTTTGGCCGCATCCATAGGATTTTCTATGTACTCTATCCTATCATCTGCAAACAATGATAGTTTTGTTTCCTCCTTTCAGATTTGAGTGCCTTTAATTTCTTTTTCTTGTCTAATTGCTGTGGCTAAACCTCTAATATTATATTGAATAGAAGTGGTGCAAGTGGACAGAGTTTGGGAGTCTTCCATCATTTTGGGTTTTTTTGGAACAGTCTGTGAAAGATAAGGGTTAGCTCTTCCTTAAATGCTTTGTAGAATTCTCCTGTGAAACCATCTGGTCCAGGGCTTTTGTGTGTTGGGAGTTTTTTGATTATTGCTTCAATTTCATCTCCTGTTATTGGTCTGTTCAGGCTTTCTTCTTCTTCTTCATTGAGTTTTGGAAGATTATAGTTTTCTAGCAATTTGTCTGTTTCACCTAGGTTTTCAAATTTCTTGGCATACAGTTCTTCATAGTAATTTCCTACAATCCTTTGTATTTCTGTGGTGTCGGTTGTAATCTCTCCTCTTTCATTTCTAATTGTGTTTATTTGGGTCCTCTCTCTTTTTTTCTTGATGAGCCTGCTTGAAGGCTTGTCGATTTGTTTATCTTTCCAAAGAACCAGCTCCTGGATTCATTGATCCTTAGAATTGTGCTTTTAGTCTCTATGTCATTTAATTCTGCTCTGATCTTGGTTATTTCCTTCCTTCTACTTGCTCTCGGCTGTCTTTGTTGTTGTTCCTAGAGTTCTTGTAGGTATAGTGTTAGGTTATTTGTTGAAATGTTTCTATCTTTTTTAGGTAGACCTGTATTGCTATGAACTTTCCTCTCAGGACGGCCTTCGCTGTGTCCCATAAGTTTTGGGCTGTTGTGAGTTCATTTTCATTTGTTTCCAGAAACTTTTTGATTTCTTCCTTAATTTCATTCTTGACCCATTCACTGTTTAATAGCATGCTATTGAATCTTGATGATTTTGAGTGTTTTGGGTTTTTCCCCTTGGGGTTGTTTTCTAGTTTCAGTCCCTTGTGGTCAGAGAAAATGCTTGGTATGATTTCAATTTTCTTGAATTTGTTGAGGCTTGTTTTGTGTCCTATCATGTGGTCTATCTTTGAAAATGTTCCATGTGCATTTGAAAAATATGTGTATTTAGTTTCTTTGGGATGAAGGGCTCTATATATATATATCAGTGAAGTCCATTTCATCTAGAGTGTTGTTCAATGCCACAATGTCTTTGTTGATATTTTGTTTGGAAGATCTGACCATTTTTGAAAATGGGGTGCTAAAATCTCCTACTATAATTGTGATGTTCTCAATATCTTTCTTGAACTCTTCTAAGATTTTCTTTATGTATTTGGGTGTTCCTATGTTGAGTGCACATATATTTACAATGTTTTTGTCTCCTTGGTGAATTCTTCCCTTGAGTAACATAAAATGGCCCCTGGGTCTCTTTTTATGGCCCTTTTTTTGAATTCTATTTTGTCTGATATGAGTATTGCTACCCCAGCTTTTTATTCCTGTCTGTTTGTTTGGAAAATTTGTTCCCAGCCCTTCACTTTCAGTCTGTGTAGGTCTTTTGTCATGAGGTGGGTCTCTTGTAGGCAGCATATTTGTGGGTAATGCTTTCTTATCCATTCAGCTACTCTATGTCTTTTGATTGGAGTATTTAATCCATTTACAGTTAAGGTTATTGATAGGTACTTATTCATTGCCATTTTCATGCCTGTGTTTCTCTCTCTCTCTCTCTCTCTCTCTCTCTCTCTCTCTCTCTCTCTCTCTCTCTCTCTCTCTCTCTCCCCCTTCCTTTCCTTAAAGCAGTCCCTTTAGAATCTCTTGCAGAACTGGTTTGGTAGAAGTGTATTCTTTTAGACATCTTTTGTCTGGGAAGCTCCTTATTTGGCCTTCTATCTTGATTGAGAGCCTTGTTGTGTTAAGTAGTCTTGGCTGCAGGCCTCTGGTTCTCATTACTTGGAATATTTCTTGCCATTCTCTTCTGGCTTGGAGCATTTCCATTGAGAAGTCAGTGCTAAACTAATAAGGGCTCCCTTGTATGTTACTTCCTTTTTCTCCCTTGCTGCCTTTAAGATTCTCCATTTTTCTTGAAATTTGCCATTTTAAGTGTGATGTGTCTTGAAGTGGGACTCTTTGGGTTCCTTTTGATTGGGACTGTCTGTGTTTCCTGGATTTGTGTGACTTTTTTCTCATCAAATTAGGGAAGTTTTCCATCATGACTTTTTCAAATACGTTTTCTATCCTTTGCTCTTCTTTTCCTTCTGTTATCCCTATTATATGGATATTATTGCATTTCATACTGTCTTGTATTTCTCTTAATCTCTCTTCATTCTTTCTGAGCCTGTTTTCCTTTTCTTGCTCTTTCTGGGTGTTTTTTTTCTATTTTGTCCTCCAACTCACTGATCCAATCTTCTGCTTCATCAATCCTGCTTTTGACTCCTTCTACTGTGTTCTTCAGCTTGGAAACTGTATTCTTCATTTCCTCTTGGCCCTTGTTGATAGTTCCTATTTCCTTCTTCATGTTGATGTAGTTTGCAGTGAACTCATCATAGCTTCCCTGTAGTTTCTGGTAGCTCATTGAGAGCTCATGGATCTTCCTGACAACCATTGCTTTGAACTCAATATCTGATATTTGAGTTGTCTCTGTTTCATTTAGCATTTTTTCTGGTGCTTCCTCCTTTCCCTTCATTTGGGGATTGTTTCTTTGTCTTCTCATTGTTTGTGAGACTCTTCTTGTTAGCCTCAACTTCTTAAATTGATCTCCTCTGGCTCCCTTGGTTTATGGCATGAACTTCTGTGGTAGAATACCTGTGAGATTCAGTGGTACAGTCTCCTTGATCTCCCGAGCTCACTGGTCTTCGGCTGTCATTTAAGTTGGCTGTGTTTGTCTTTGGGTTTTCATGGTTGTTGTGTCTTTCTTTGGTGGGTCCTTCCCACTGTGGGTAAACTGAGGCTCACTCTGTCCATCACCTCTCGTATTTGTTCTGCTGGTGAGTGCAGGTTGTATTGAAGCTGCTTCTTCCACGTGTACAAGGTTTTGAGGATTCTTTCTTGCTCTTGTTCAGTTGTTTGTACCAGGTAGTTTCTCCACTATGTAGTTGTATTTCCAGATAGGTCCTGGATTGAGAGTTGTGTGGTTTCCACTCCCTCTTCACCTTCTTCTGTTGTTGTCTGTTGGTGGTCCCTTCATTGTTGGGTTTCCTCTTCTAGTTGGTATCGTGGTGTTCACTGTTTCCAGTGTATGGTTTTTCAGTGTCTGCTACAATTTTTGGTCCCTTATTTTCATATATGCTGGGGTACTGTTGACTGTTTGCTCTGTTCCTCCATAGATCAGCTAGGTTTTTCTCCTGTGTGTAGGGGGAAGAGGAATCAGTTCCCTCCTACCATGCTGCCATCTTTCTCCTCCTTGTTTATTTCTAACAACAAAAACTGAAAAACAACTCTAATAATGTCCCTCAGTAGACAATGTTAAGCCAAGTGTGGTGCATCCACATGAGGAGTCTCACTCAACAATAAGAATGATGGAGCTATTGGTACCTGGCACAATAGGAGAGATGCAGAGAATGATGCCTAGTGATAAAAGCTGATCCCAAAGAGTATATGCTGCTGAATTATATGGCTACAAAACATTCTTGAAAAGGCAAAATGACAGAGACATGGCAGACAACCGTGGCAGTGGGGTGGGTCTGGGCATGAAGAGGCAACAGGAGAGAAAACTTTGTGGGGATGGAAGAGTCCTGTGTGTGGATGGAGGCAGAGGTCACATGAGTGTACCCCGTGGTCACAGGACCTGAGACCACAGCTGCACACCCCACAGTCACCGCACTCATATAGGACTGTAGTTAGGAACAATGCACCACTGGGGGAAGTGGAGGAAGGCAGAGTGGGGCTTCTCTCTACCACCCTCATGTTTTCCTGTGAATACACAGTTATTTCAAAATGCAAACTTCAATTTTAAAAAATGGTAGTTTTTCCTGTTGTTTAAAATTGTTGAAGTGAGATCATTGAATATGTATTGGGAATTCAAGTAAAACCTCAGCTTTGGTCACACAAGAGGACAATGAAATGTGCTGGTTTCGTGTGAACATCTCAGAAACTCGAAATTCAGCCCTGAGCAGCCAGTCAGCACCCTGCTCAGGGCTGCTGCCCTGTGGCCAGTGTCACGCTGAAAATCCTCACTGTTAGCAGAGAGCATGAACTTCTGATGATCTTCCCATCGTTGCTCTGGGACCCTGAGGAATAATTTAGCACTTAGTTCCACTCAGAGGCCATGTGTCAGCTCAGGAGGAGATTGCCTAGTTGTAACTGATGATCCTAATAACCTAACAGGGGACGCTCTGCACTGGGGACAGCAGCTTGGGTTCCTGTGGACATGCCAGGCCGAGTCACTGTACACAAGGCAATTTCCAGCTTGGATAACGAAGTGGCTGGTGTCCTGAGGGAGATGAAGTCACTCAGCCCCTCCTCATAACCCTGGTTCCTGCTGTTGCTGCACAGCACAGCTGAGAGTGGCCCACCTGCAGGGGCCCACGGAGACCAGCCAGAGACAGGCTGGGGTGAGGATGCTGCTGTGACTGGCGGCTCTGCGTAGCAATGGTAAGTGCTTTCCAGAATTTCTGCTCCTTGTTTTATTCTCCTCATTCCAAATGTGAACTGTGCTCCCCTCTATTTCAGCTTTCTTCTTTGTGTTCATTCTTTATGTACAATCAGGCTTCTTTTAAATGCCAGCTTTAACAATTTGTTGTTCATTTTTTCTTTTCTTTTTTACTGATTAATTTCCCTTTTTTAAGGTTTTCTTTTCTCTTTTTAAAATATTTGCTTTGTCTTCATGGCTATTTTCATTTTTCTTCTTTACATGGATTTCAAAAAATCTCCCAACATAGAACTGAGACATTTTTTCTGAGTTTGTTGTTTTACTCCACATACTGGACTCTAGACTGAAATACATTGTGTGTTGATGCCCTGATTTGCCCTGGGCGCTGGCTCTAACCAGCCCCACGTGACTCTTCACCACGTAAGGGCTCATCTCAACAGGCATCTGGTTCCAGTCCTTGCTTCTCTTTCTTGGCTGCACATTCTGTTCGGTTTTTATTCACTTGTTTTCAGGGCCTAGTTCAAATACTTGACCATGTTTTATTTTTTTCAAATGTGTATTTAATCCTTTTCCTTAGCAAAAATTATATGTCATTTTGTTCATTGTTCTGTTTCTCTGCTTCTGCAGCATGTATCAGTCCTTTTCCCTAATATTTACAGTACTTCTGCTGCCTCTAAGATTTTTGCTTCTGTACTATACTTTCAGAAGTATAATTGTTGTTCTTTTTACTTCTTCATTTTTTTTGTGTGTGTGTGCTTAAGTCTACTATCTTTTAGCCCTGGCTGGTGTGGTTCAGTGGATTCAGCACTGGCCTGTGAAACAAAGGGTCGCTGGTTTGATCCCAGTCAAGGCACATGCCTGGGTTCCAGGCCAGGTCCCCAACAAGGGGCGCAAGAGAGGCAACCACACACTGATGTTTCTCTCCCACTCTTTCTCCCTCCCTTTCCCTCTCTAAAATAAATAAATAAAATATTTTTATAATAAAGTCTACTATATTTTGGGTAAATTCTCTTCTATACCCTAATCCATTTTGCAAACCTGAATTTGAAGTTATATTTCTGGCAAATAACTCTGTTCTCCATAGAGCTTGATATTATATTCCCTTTACATTTGTATATCCCTGAAACTTTAAACTACATCTCAGTCTTAATTGTTTTTATGTTTACATTCATAGTCAAATTGTTTGTCCATAGGATGCACTGTCCGTAGCTGGAAGATCTAAGAGAGACAGACACACAGTGATTTCCAAAGACGCCCTCTTTGGGATCTTCCTCACCATTCAACCTGGTGTTGGCTTCCTGGGGAACTCCTTGCTGTTTGCTTTGTACATGTACATCTTCCTCACTCTCCCCCGTAAGAAGAAGCCTGCTGATGGGATCCTTGCCCACTTAACTTTGGCTAACGTCCTGACCCTCCTATTCAGAGGGCTTCCAAACATAATTAGTTCCTTTGGAATGAGGCCTGAGGTAGGTGACACTGGGTG
>PVKU01014918.1:0-20567 GCA_004027475.1 Anoura caudifer | reverse complement strand
GTGGCAGACTGACACCCTCAGGTTCGAGAAAGTGAGACTTTGGAAGTTTTTTGCCAGTCTCGAGAACCTTTCTGTTGCTCTGTAACAATACTTCAGGGTAAAATGTTTCTCAAGGAAAAACATGTACAAAGACTCTAAACTAGGAACAATTTTGGAATGTCTGAGAAAAAGAAAGAAGGCCAGAGTGGCTGTTTTAGATAACTAGGAGGAACTGATAAGATGTTATTAGAGGAATGAGCAGGGATCATGGGGAATGTTGTAGGTCATGTTTAGGAGTATAGATCTTTCTTTAATTGGGAGCTAATGAAGCATTTTAAAGTAAGAGTGATGTAAAATCATTTATGTTTCTGAAATGTCACTCTGCCTGCTGTGTGAAGGATAGACTAGAGTCAGGATAAGTTAGATTGTGCTATTGTCAGAGACTTAATACAATATGAGTTTATTTCTTGTTTATGCAGTTAGTTGCTTAAGCAAAGACTTCAGAGATGTCCTTGACTTCACCTTCCATGTAAAATCCACATGCTAATAATGAGACCATGCATCAAAGTTCTAACAAATGTAATGTTTGCAAAAGTGCTTCTTCTTTTTGTCCAGAGGGCATAAAAGTTTGTGTGTTTATCCTTCTATCTCTTCTTTAGTGCCATGGAAGTCACATGTAGCCTATAATCACAAGATAGACGTCAGAATCCTTGAGTCACTGCATAGAGAAGATATTCTCTAGAAGTGACTCCAACTTACTACATTGAGGCTTAGAAATTTAAGGGAACATACAGATATTTGGTAAACAGTAACTACTTATAACCATGTGCAGCTGGCATGGATATAGTAATAATAATAGGGAAATTCATTACAAGGCAGCTTCAGTGCTCATGGTAATGATGGCTGGAATGTGGGAGGCAGCAGTTAGAGGTAGTTCAATTTCAGGATATATTTCAGAATGATGTAGAATCAAAAGCAGGTGGCTTTTATGTGGGAGGTAAAATCAGAGATGACTCTGACATCTTTGACTTAGGCAACTGAGTGAGTGATGATACTTATAACTAGGTGAGGAAGAAAATAAAAGATTATTGCATGATGTGTATTTAGAGAGTTTGGGGATCAAAAGTTACGTTTTGGAGATTTTTGACTCTGAGTTTTCTATTTGCTATTCAAATGGAGATGTCAAGTTGGAACCTGAACATTGGCATCTGGAGCCCAGGGAAGAAATCTGTTCTAGGAATATAAATTTGGAAGTGATCAGAACACAGGTGGATTTTAAAACTCACAAGAACCTGCCATCACTTCTATTATATTCTTTATTTTTTAAAGAAGCAAAACCTGAGAATAAAAAGGATTAAGTAGCTTGCCCAAGGTCATAATTAGCATGTAATTGAGATAGTGTTCAAATTCAAGTCTGTCCAAACTAATTCTGCCAAAGATAATGATTGCTTTAGAATAATTTTTTTAGTTTTTTATTATTCTACTATAGTTATCCTAATTTTTTCCCCTTTGCCCTCCTCCACCCATCCCACCCCCCTCCCACAGTTCATTCCCACCACATTGTCCATGTCCATGGGTCATTCATACATGTTCTTTGACTAGTCCCTTCCCCTTCTTTCCACCATTATCCCCTCCCCGCTCCCATCTGGTCACTGTCAGTCTGTTTCATGTTTCCATGTCTCTGGTTCTATTTGCTCATTAGTTTATTTTGTTCATTAGATTCCTCTTATAAGTGAGAACATATGGTATTTATGTTTCACCAACTGGCTTATTTCACTTAGCATAATACTCTCCAGTTCCATCCATGCTGTCACAAAAAGTAGGAGATCCTTCTTTCTTTCTGCTGGGTAGTATTCCATTGTGTAAATGTACCATAGTTTTTTGATCCACTCACCTACTGATGGGCACTTTTATAATGTCAACTTATTGTTCCACTTCATAGCTCTCAACCCTCTTTTTTTTTATACAAGGTTTTACTAGTGGATAAAGTATATGAAAAAAATCCTACCATCAATTTTCAGGTGATAACTATGAGATATAGGATATTCAAAATAATTGTCTAAGGTCATAAGATATTTCTCAGGGAACCTTATTCTTGATCTGCAAGTTTTTCAGCTGTACTGCATTATACTATACTGTACTGCCTCTTAATCAAAAAGGAGTCCTGTGAACATTTACTGCATTTCATTCATTTCCATTCATTTACAAATGCCCTTACTGAGTATTTGCTCTGGGACTTGGAGGCCAGAAACAGGCAAATACTTTCATCTGCTAATCTCCAGATGCACACAATGGAGATGGCCAGGTGCCCCTTACTCTTGAGAATTATTTCCCTGCACATAGCCTTAGCCTACCAGAGGCAGAGCCCTCTGCAAATCTTACACGGTAGTGTATTGATCATTTTCTGTTTTTTCTGTTGTGGAAATAAAGATGCTTTATTTGGGTTACCTTCAGATCTGAGTTACATGTGTAATCTAAAGAAGAATTTCCAGTACTGGAAGCAAATATCATTTACCTTCTGATTATGGACTATGAAAGGGAAAATAAGAAGTGGGAAGAACCATTCTTCTCTTATACTGTCTACATAGTCAGCTCAAGGAATCTACTATCCCATGTAAAGTTTTCGAAACTCTGTCTCTTGGTTTCTGTTTCCTAATATCACTCCCAGGTTACATATACTAATCACTTTTATGAGTAGATTTTAACTTTTTATTGTCACCTTTATAATACCTTTTCTGGGTTAATATTAGCTGTTTGACTCTAGTGCTGAGGGGAATGAGGCTCCATTTTCCTTCTGTGCAATTGGAGAAATCTCTGAAGTATAGGGCTAGAAGGAAGGGACAGGAAGAAAAAGATATGAGACCTGTAAAGATTCCAGGTTGCTCCAGTGTAATGATCTCACTTCCAAGAGGTCAATAAAATGTTGAGAGAATGGGAGAATGCTGACCTCAGGGATGTGTGTGGCTTCTGTGCCTTATCAGTAGCCTCAGAGTTTAGATGAGATTCCATTACCATGGAAGCTAACAACCTTTGGGACATTTGTTCTTTCTTTCTTCCTTTATGAAAAAAGGAAATGCTTATGTAGGCCCTACTATATGCAGAGGGAACATTTTACAAGGAAAGTCCAGTGGTCTTGGATTTAGAAGTCTTGAGTTTACAGCCTCCCTGAAATATTTAGTAGACACTCAGCAAGTCTGAGCCTCAGTTTCTCCACTAGCAAAATTGAGGATAGTAATTGCTCTTCTGCTTACCTCACAAAGTGTTTGCGGCAATCTAATGAGATGTAGTGTGTGACAATGCTTTGCAGAGTAAAAACAAGTCCACCTATTATGTGGGAGGCATTACTTTAGATGCTGTGAGAATACAGAGGAATGAATCGGCAGTTTCCTTAGGATGAGCATGAGGACAAATGCATAGGAATCTTATTATTGATGCACAATAAACTATCTCCAAACTCAATGGCTTTGAACAGAAACCATTGTATTATATTTTACAAATTTTGCAGGTCAGGGCTTTGGTTGGGCAGGCCTTGTCTGGGTGATTTTGCTTCTTGTAGTATCAACTGAGATCACTTAGTTATACTTAGCTGGTGAGTTCAAGAGTTTTTCACTTGTATGTTTAGCACCTTGACAAGGTCATAGAAGCATGAGCCTATGTGGAACTATCTTCCAGGGCTCCTACGTGTGTCCTTGTCAGCACAGTAGTCTCAGGGCTATTGGATATATTACATGAGCAAGTGTTACAAGAGAACAAATTGGATGTCGCATGGCTGCTTAGAATGTAACCTGAGAAATCACAGTGTCCTTTTCACCATAATGAATAAATTCCAGGTGCAAACAGTCAGAATTCAAGGAAGGGAAGAGGGGTTGGGCTCTACATGTTGATGGGTAAGTGACAAGGCCATGTTCTAGAAGAACATAGGAGATAGATGATGTTGTTCCTACCCTTGGAAGATACAATCTGCTGTAGTCTTTCCTCTGGGCATTATGACCCACACCCCTCCCAAATGCAAACTACTCTTACCCCTTCCCTCAAGAACCCTAGAGTCTCACTCCATAATTGTATCAGATCAAAGTCCAGGATCTTATCATGTAAATCAGGTCAAGGAGAGAATGAAGCTCTTTGAGTGCAGATTCTTGGATTTGGCTCTTCAAGTATAGCTCCTGTCTGTCTGAAGACATCGTAAAAAGACAAGTTATGTGACCTCCCCATAGTTAATATAGTAAGGTAAGACAGTGATAGGATAACTACAATAAACATTACCATTCATAAGGGAAAGAGGTGATGGGAAGCACATAATGGTTGCTGGCCTAGAGAGTAATTCTGTTATCCATCTGGACTAATGTTATTAACATCTTGATTAGGGCCTGTTCCTGCTACCTGGTAATGATTCTCCACCTTATGCATCCTCTGAGCTCTTGATCCTGCGATCTAAGCCATCCTTACTTTTCCATAAAAATGCATACTGTGTTTACAGCTGAACAGTTTTCTTAGCTACTTCCTGTACATTAGAAGTTCAGGGACCTGAAAGTCTCCCTTTCATTTTACATTTTTTTGTCTCATTTAGTCTAAACTGGCTGTGCTTCTGTCATTACAGTTGTTTTAAAAATTGTGTTTTTATTAAGTTTATTGGTTATTCACTACATTAGATGAAGACCACCTCTACAGATTTCTCGGAGACAGGTTCTTCTCTCCTATGGGCTCCCTAACAGACTGCTATGGAATTTTAGCAGCTGTTGTCGCACACTCCTCAAATTGTAGAGAGACACTTTTCTCTCTGAATGGTCTACAAGACACTACCATAAGTATTTCCGAGGCCTTAAAAAAGGGATTTACAGTTGTAGTTTTGATTTCCTGGGTACACATTTTCTGAGTAGCCTGTGGGGTTTGTTCTTTGCATCAAAAACCTCTATTATTTTGGAATTTTCTGCTAGACAAGACTGCCTTTAAGAAATACTTTTATTGTTGAATTCAACAAATCATGGCTTCTATATATTTCCTCTAAATTTTTGAAACAAAAGTCCTTTAGTCTCTCTATGAACTATCTATGCATGTATGCTTACATTCTGGTATACAGCTAAGAGAAAACAGAATATTTTAATATTATGATTGATATTTTCTTAGCAAGATCCATCAGTTTATTAAGTAGATTTTTCTATTTTCCATATCACTGCTGGTGACAATCTTGCTAAATTTTCTGTCATGGTATAACAAGGGTACTCTTTCCTCCAGCTTTCTTTTTTTTTAATAATTTGATAAAATTATGCTTTATTTCCTCCAATAAAAGCAAGAGTTAGATTAGCTATGACTATTTAGAAAAAATAGTAATAATGTAATACTTTTCCAACCAAAAATAATAGTACATATTTTACAAAGTTATAGAAATAGAATTTTTTTAATTTTAATTGTTGTTCTTGTACAGTTTTCTGTCTTTTCTCCCATCCTAGCCCACCACCCTAGCCATCCTCACCACCCTCTTATTTCTACCCCCCTAGTTTTTGTCCATGTGTCTTTTATACTTGTTGCTCTAAATAAACCCTTCCCCTTTTCCCCTGAAATTTCCTCCCCTCTCCCCTCTGGTGACTGTTAGCCTGTTCTCAATTTCAGTGTTTGTTTGTTTTGTTGATTAGGTTCCTGTTAAAGGTGAGATCATATGGTACAGGTTTGAATAATATTTTCCTCTTTCCTTTAAACTGTTAGTCAGTCTCCTTGAAGCCCATTTTGTTTCTACTAAAAGTTTAAGGTCCCTCTATGTTCCTCCTTCTGCCCAGTCCCAAAGGCAATCCCACTTATATTTTCTTTATAATGCCACTATACTTCCATGTATCAAGTTCTGTTCAAATGTCCTAAATTTGCTATTGTAAACATAAACTTTATTGTATCTTAAATAATCAGCATGTCATAAATTTGGTCAGGGCTTAGCTTGGTGGTTCTTTTAATATTAACTGAGATCACTTCATGATTCTGCACTGGCTGATGGGTGGATCCTAAGGGTCAACAATGGCTTCATTCACAAGTCTAGTGTTTTCATAGAGGTGGCTGGAAGGCTGGATGCATTGGGGACTGTTGCCAGAGTAACTGCATGTGATTTTTCCAGCATGGTGGTCTCAGGGCAGTTGAATTTTTTCCATGGCAACCAGCTTGTCCTTAAAAAGGGATTTTAAACAGTAAGTGATTCTGTCTTCCAAGGGATATTTGGTAAGATCTGGAAATATTTTTGATTGTTATACTGGAAAAGGGAATGCTATCAGTGTCAATGAAGCCAAGGATGAAAATTCCTGTTCTAGAACAAGCATCCCAAGAGTCAAACAGAAGCCTTGATGGCATGTTCCAACAGAATCTCAAACACATGCATCCTCAGATTAAGACCAGATTTTAAGAGAATTAAACTTCACTTCTTGATAAAGAAGGGAAGTCACATTACAGAAGAGCACACAAGATGGGAAATACTGTCACAATCACTTTTAGAAAATATAATCTGCTGTGGGAACTTCCAGAGAAATCTGGATATGATTAGTGCCATGAAAAGGGGCAAGTGTATGCTATAAGGATGCAGTGGGACCTGTCACTTTCTGTCAGAAGGATAAAATGGGGTTTCCCAAAGCATGACAATTAAACAATTTTTTTATAATGACAAATTAAATGTGAAAGGGTAGTGTTTTGAAAAGTAGCCTCTTCAACAAATGGTGCTGGGAGATCTGGAGAGCTACATGCAGGAAAAAAAAAGAAAAGAAAAGAAAAAGAAAAAGGAAAGAAACTCGACCACCAACTTACACCATACACAAAAATAAACTCAAGATGAATAAAAGACCTAAATATAAGTTGTGGTACCATAAAAGTCCTAGAGGAGAACAAAGGCAGGAATATCTCAGATATTCCATGCAGCAATATTTTCACCTAATATATCCCCTAGAGCAAGGGACAGAAAGGAAAGAATAAACAAATAGGACTACATCAAAATAATAAGCTTCTGCATGGCTAAAGAAAATATCAGTGAAATGAAAAGGGAGCTAACTGAATGGGAAATTATATTTGCCAATGATAATGTTGGACAAGGGTTTGATCTCTGAAATATATAAAGAACTCCTCTGAAGGAACACAATCCAATTAAAAAAGTGGGCAAAGAACTTGAACAGACACTTTTCCAAGGAGGTCATACAGAGGGCCCAGAGACATATGAAAGGATGCTCAGCATCACTAGCCATCAGATATGCAAATTAAAACCACAATGAGACAGCACTTAACATCAGTCAGACTGGGCATCATAAACAAATCAACAAGCAGCAAGTGCTGGAGAGGTTGTCGAGAAAAGGGACCCCTAGTAGAGTGTTGGTGGGAATGCATACTGGTGCAGCCACTGTGGAAAACAGTATGGAATTTCCTCAGAAAACTAAAAATGGAACTGTGTTTTGACCCAGCAATTCCACTGCTGGGATTATACCCTAAGAGCCCTGAAACACCAATCCAGAAGAACCTATGCACCCCAATGTTCATAGCAGCACAATTTACAATAGCCAAGTGCTGGAAGCAACCTAAGTGTCCATCAGTAGATGAATGGATCAAAAAACCATGGTACAGTTAAACGATTGAATGCTATGAAGCAGAAAGAAAGAAGGAACTCCCACCCTTCACGACAGCATGTATGGAACTGGAGAGATTATGCTAAATGAAGTAAGCCAGGTGCTGAAAGACAAATTCCATATAATCTCACCTATAAGTAGAACCTAATTAACAAAACAAACAACCAAGCAAAATATAGCTAGAGCCATTAAAATAAAGAACACACTGACAGTAATCAGAGGGGAGGGAAGAGGGAAATAAAGAAAAAAAGGAGGGAAAGTGTCATCAAAGAACATGTATAAAGGACCCATGGGCAAAGCCAAAGGGGGATAGGATTGAGGGTGGGACATGGGGCTGTGTGGGGCAGGGGAAAGTAGTGGTGGGAAAATGGAGACAACTGTATTTGAACAATAAGAAAATTATTTAAAAGGAATAATAATAAAATAAATATATCTTTAAAAAAGGAGAAGTTCATTGGGGGGGTAGAACATTCTAGATGGAGGGAACAATGGAAATAAGGGTGTCAACTATTAGGGATCAGTCACATATGGCTTTTGGGGCAAATCCAGTAAAGTTTGTTGGAACCCAACCATACTCATTGAGTAATGGACCACAGAGATCATATTGCCCCAGAACCCTAAAGTATTTACTGTCTAGCTCTTTATGGAAAAGTTTGCCAACCCCTTGACTAGTTCATTGATTTATCTGTTTATTCAACAAATACTTGTTAAGTGCATACTACATGCCATAAATTAATCAGATGCTGAATATATGATGCTGAACAAACACAAGCAAAACAGACAATTTCTATTTTAGTGGGTGGTATCAGAAATTCCAATATATGAGAGCTATAGAGAAAATGACAAAATCGTATGCTTATGACTATTAAGCATACTGTGGAAGAGTGATCTGGGAAAGCTTTTCCAAGAGGATGAGCTTTTTTTCAAAAGCTCATCAACTCACTGGGTAAGATCTGCCAGATGAGAAAGAGCCAACCATGGGATGTGAAGATAAGAATATCAAGGAAATACCTTGGCTTGAGAGAGTAGTTGAAAGGTGGCCAGTGTCAGTGAAGTGTAGTGAGCAAGGTGGGAAATGTGGCATAAGATAAGGTTGAAGGGTAGGCATGGGCCAGATCTTGGACAGTCTTATAAGCTATGAAAAATATATATGTTTTTAATCTGAGTTTAACAAGAAACCACCTGAGAATTTTAAGAAGGAGAGTTAAATTAAACAATTTTCATTGAAAATGAAAGAAAGCAAGAAAGAGAACTCTTGTTGCTGGGTGGGGATCAGATAGGAGGCAGATAAGAGAGGAACTGGGATTGAAGTAAAGTAGCTTATAAAGATCTGGGCAAGAAATAATAGTGGTATGATCTAGAAACTGTGCTTCTTAGACTTTCTTATGCCTGTACATGGCCTGGGAATCTTATGAAAATGCAGACACTGACACTATAGACATGGGATGGAGCCAAGATTCTTTGATTTAAACAAGTCCCAGATGACCTAGTTCATAGACCACACTTATGTAACAAGGGTCAGGAGTAAAGGCATAATAACTGGATTTTAAAAAATGTCTTCAGAATCATTCATTTTACTAACTTTTTTATGATTTGAAGTCATAAAGCAAGTTTGAAAAAAAAACATGCAAAAGAGAAAATCTAGCCCAGGCAATTCCAATCATTATAAATAAATGAATGTTGAGTGCGGATGCCTTTTACAGAGCTTCAGATATGGGATGTAACCTGGGAACTAGAGTTTGAGAAAAGCCCATCATTCCAGCCAGTTAATGAGGAAGTGCCCAGGGGATGGTTAATTTTATTAATTTTTCTAATAAAATTTTATTGAGTGAATAAAAATGAAGAAGAGATAATCCCTGCCTTAAAACAGATATAGTATATTTGAGAATAGATAGACATGAATTTTAATATATTGTGTGGGATGGTATTATCAGAGGGAGATAGTCTTGTTAAGGAAGGATCTCTATAGTGATCTCCAGAGGGTAAGCAGAGTCAGAGAACAAAGGAATAGGAAAATGTTCTAGGGAGAGGAGGTGGCCCAGATTTTACAGAAAGCATGAGGAGAGACACCTGCTGCTTTTTTCAATGCAAGATCTCATAGAACTGGCTGTCTAAGGTATCTTGTCAGATTTCAGACTTATGTATAGTGTATATAGTGTGTGTAGTAACATTAATTCTAGTCAATTTAAACTAGCAAGAATTTCTTATGCTGCTTGATGGGCCCAAGCCTAGTATAGATCTAAAAGAAAAGAAAGTTTTGTCAATAACAATAACTAATGTCTGTTAATAACTAGTAACAGAGAGGACACTTTAGCCCAGAGAAAGAATATGACCAGTTCAAGTGACTTGCCAGAGGTCGCTCAACATGAGAGCAGAAGGACCAGAATTGCAGCCTGGCTTGTCTCACTGCAGATACTGCCTTTGCTAGAACTTGCAGTTTATTTAGAGAGACAAAACCAATATACCTAAAACAATTAGAGATACAAAATCAACATTGCAGTTATAAGCTATATTGCAATGCAGTCTCAAAATGAAAATAGCTTTATTGTTTTTCTTCTGATTATAGAAACAATGCTTCCTCTTAGTAAGACAATTGAAATATATGATTGTATAGAACAAGAGATGAACATTCTCATAATCTCATCGCTCTCCCTAGTGCCAGTAATATCCACTTACAGCTACTTTTTTGTCTTAGGCATGCACAGGCACCATCTCACAAAAAGAAATAAACATTAAGAAAAAATGGATCATACTAGATTTAATGTTATGAAAACTATTTTTCCATTCACACTAAGGAAGTCTTTGAAGGTTAAACTGTACTTATGTTCTTCCTAAACCTTTAAAAAGATGCATTCGGATTTTCTAGATGGTCAGATAATTTCTTGGTCCCTTGATACCCTGTATCTCTAGCTAGTTCAAGCATGATGACCCAAGGGCACTAACATTGGTCATGGTTAGTATCATCATTATTGTTGCCATAGGGTTATCATCTTTGCCAAAGGGTCAGAGTTGGTCACATGACAGTACAGGGCAGAGCCATTACCTGGCCTCTCCAGCATATGGCTCCATCCTTTCTTCAGATCACTATCAATTCGTTTATGTGTATGTATGAAACAAGTTATATTGTCCCATAACCTTTGAATGCTCTCTTCTGTTTTTTTTTTTCTCTCTCTCCACCTGGTAGAGGTTTGATGGAAGAGCTGATGAGCATGTATGTGTGTCTAGGCACCCAGGGAGCCCCACTGTTTTGCTGGCCCATACTTGGCCTTTAAGAATATGATAAAATTTAATTTTTTTCTTCTTACTCACTTGTATAACTACCACTCTTTTGTCCCATGCTCTGTCAGAAATGGAACATTTCTTGTATCCTGTCTCTCTTTGGAGGGGCTTCTCATTTCCTTTGCTGATTATCTGAGTTTTTGTTTGTTACAATGAGAGCAACATCATCTTCCAGCTTTCTATATGGTAACAGAATTAGGATTGCCTCCATCCTCCCTGTGAATGTGATAGAAAGACTCCATTGCTGGCTCCATTGCAATCTACCCCTTTTATCCCTACCCAGGCCTAGTGGGCCTCATGTGCTCCAGACCTTCAGATAGGAGAGGCTGGGGTTTGACATGTCCACAGTCTCCATCCGGAATGGCCTGGTTGCCAGCATCAGTGATACTTCTGTTAGTTTTCCTTGTCTTCCACCCCAACACCACTAGTGGTGTATCTTTCTCTCATCCTCATTACAGTTTTTTCGGGAAGCCCACATATATGACAATGCTCCAGTCTGTTTTATGTCCTTTCAGTGTCTCATGGCTCAGCTGTCTGGACATTTAGCACAAGTTCTGCTGGGGCTCATTTAAGACAGTACAACTTTCACCAAATGCTCAATTCCCTGTGCAAACGGTCCTGGGCTGAGACTTCAAGCTGTCCTCTGCCTCAGAGTGAGCCTCTTCCTCATTCTTACAGTGTGTCTAATCTTTGGCTCTGGTCCCAGCCCCTTTCTCAGCAGGTACATATGACCTGGATCATCCCCTGTGGTGTTTGTTCTCTCAGGCCCACATTTTAGGGCCCTAATGTACTACACTTCCAAAAATAAACTGTTTTTTCTTTACCCCAGAATAACAGATATAAAGCATTTAATTCAAATTTCTATTATTGAATGATTAAAAATGCCATTAGTTATTGCTGGGGGGAAGTGGGCATACGGGGACTGAATGGTAATGAAAAAAATAACAATAAAGATTAAATATTTAAAAGATGCCATTTGGTACACTTTTTAATGCACTTTCATAATTAGGAAATTTGCTTTATCTAAAATTTTTTTTTGGCTTTTCCTTTTTGTTGCATAGGTGATATTATCTAAATAGTATATTGAGAAACATTTTTAGAATTCCCTTCTGTATTTATTTGTTTTCCTTCTTTTAATATATTTTATTGATTATGCTATTATAGTGGTCCAATTTTTTTCTCCCCTTTACTCTCCTCCACCCTGCACACTCCCTCCCACCTGCATCCCCTCACCTTAGTTCATGTCTATTGGTTGCACATATAAGTTCTTTGGCTTTCACATTTCCTATACTATTCTTAACCTTCCCCTGTCTATTTTCTACCTACCATTTATGCTTCTTATTTCCTGTACCTTTTTCCCCATTACCTCCCCCCCCTTCCCTGCTGATAACCCTCTATGTGATCTCCATTTCTGTGATTCTGTCCCTGTTTTAGTTGTTTGCTTAGTGAATTTTTTGTTTTTGTTTTTTTTTTAGGTTGGGTTGTTGATAGTTGTTAGTTTCTTGTCATTTTACTGTTCATAGTTTTGGTCATTTTCTTTTTCTTAGGTAAGTCCCTTTAACATTTCATATAATAAGGGCTTGGTGATGATGAACTCCTATAACTTGACCTTATCTGGGAAACACTTTATCTGCCCTTCCATTCTAAATGATAGCTTTGCTGGATACAGTCATCTAGGATGTAGGTCCTTGACTTTCATGACTTGGAATACTTCTTTCCAGCCCCTTCTTGCCTGCAAGGTTTCTTTTGAGAAATGAGCTGATAGTGTAGGAAAACTCCTTTGTAGGTAACTGTCTTCTTTTCTCTTTCTGCTTTTAAGATTCTGTCCTTATGTTTAATCTTGGGTAATGTAATTATGACGTACCTTGGCATGTGCTTCCTTGGGTCCTCCTTCTTTGGGACTCTC
The DNA here is from genome assembly GCA_004027475.1 of Anoura caudifer. NCBI lineage: Eukaryota > Metazoa > Chordata > Mammalia > Chiroptera > Phyllostomidae > Anoura > Anoura caudifer. Next base: position 7,823 of record PVKU01014918.1, on the reverse strand, counting down.
TGAGCTTCCTGAACTTCCTGGAAGTCTATTTCTTTTGCCAGATTGGGGAAGTTCTCCTTCATTATTTTTTCAAATAAGTTTTCCATTTCTTGCTCTTCCTCTTCTGCTTCTGAAACCCCTATGACTCGGACATTGGATTTAAGGTTGTCCTGGAGTTTCCTAAGCCTCTCCTCATTTATTTGAATTCTTATTTCTTCATTCTGTTCTGGTTGAATGTTTATTTCTACCTTCTGGTCCAAACTGTTGATTTGAGTTCCAGCTTCCTTCCCATCACTGTTGGTTCCCTGTACATTTTCCTTTATTTCACTTTCCATAGCCTTCACTTTTTCCTCTATTTTGCGACCATACTCAGCCAATTCTGTCAGCATCCTGATTTTGTTCTGAACTGTGTACCTGATAGGTTGGCTATGTCTTCTTCGCTTAGTTGTATTTTTTTTCTGGAGCTTTGATCTGTTCTTTCATTTGGGCCATTTTTTTCTTGTCTCTGCATGCCTGTTACATACTTAGGCACAGAGCCTTAGGTTGATTCACCAGGGCAGGGCAACCCACGTTGCTGCATTGTGGTGCAGTATGTGGGGGAGGGATGTGAGAGGGAACAATGCCACTTGTTCAGCTCTCTGCCAGCTTTCAGTCACTTAGGCTGCTACCTACAACCAAATTGGACCCTTCTGGTGCTGATTCCTGGGTGGGTGGTTTTGTGCACATTCTAGGGCCCTGCGGGTCTCTCTAACAAACTCTCCTGTGAGTCTGGGAGTTTCTCCCAGCACTGCAATCCCCACAGGCTTTTTCAGTCAGAGGTTTTGAGGTTTTGTTTCCCCACACTGGAACCCTGGGTTGTGTGTTCTGTTTCACTCCCCAATTGTTCCTCCCACTTTATCTGCATACAAATATGGGACCACCCACTCCACCAGCTGATGCCTTGCTTGCCCTGTCAGCCACCACCTTGCAGCGAGTCCTCTCTGCCCAGTTGCCCATCTCTGCCCCTCCTACTGGTCTGGATAAATGTTTCTTCTTTAATTCCTTGGTTGTCAGACTTCCATACAGTTTGATTTTCTGTCAGTTCTGGTTGCTTTTTGTTTTTAAATTTGTTGTTGTCTTTCTTTTGGTTGTATGAGGGGCACAGTGTATCTACCTACACCTCCATCTTGGCTGGCTTTTCTGTATCCGAAAATGAATTCTTAGTTAGACTTTACTTCAGGAACCCTGGCTACAAATGTTAATGTTCTATCCCGAGATGCTTATACTTTGCTTCTGAGATACTGCGTTTGTGTTATCCCTGCAGTTAACCATAGCTTAAAATTGACAACCTGAAATTAGCATGGGCCAAATTCCCAATTCAAGCTGATTCAAGATGCAGGTTCCCACTTTAACTGATCCTCAACAAAGACTGTGATCCTTTGAAGCATACAGTGAACACATTTATTTTCCAATAACAATGGAAAAATGAACAAAAGCTGATAGCATGGTGTTTTATAAAAGTCCATGCACTGCCATAATGATAAAGGCACTCTGGCTGTAGTTACTGAAACCTGTATCTCAGCTGCTGGCAGTTACTGGTTGATGAGGATACAGCTCACATGGGATTCCCACTATAGCTGTGAGGTGTACAGACACAGTCATAAAAACTTCACTTCCTGTTTCTAGCACTCACTCTAGACAAGCTTACCACCAAAATATGGTTCACTCAGTTGTAAAATGTGACCAGATAGGTTATTGACCTATTGTCTTGTTGGATATAGTTAAATATGACATTTGGGATTAAGCATACCAAACCTCCTTCCCTCTTTCCCTCCCTCCCTCTTTATGTGAAATTGGTGATGTTCAGTCTCAGAGCTATAAAGCAGTTGGATTGCCTCTCTGCTCCTTCTTTACCACTTTAAAACATCTCTGTAATTAGATTACAGTCCAAAAAATCCAATCTCCTACAAGAGGCATGTTGCATTGAGGGTTAATAGTCCTGTGTTTATTAAAGACAGGGCCACAAAGTCCCAAATCCTCACATCTCACAATTCAAACACTAACATGAACACCCTGATTGACTCGGAAAATATATTGGCCTGAGGCCAGTGGTTTATGAAATTTATTCTCCAATTGGCTGATGTCACGATTAGTTGTTTGTCATAATCGGATTTTGAAAGCGTGTATCTCCCTTCAGGTGATGATTGTGCTGTACCCTCTGGCTCCATGTGCATCTCTGGTCTGGGCAGAGCAGATCTTGGTGATGACCAAAAACTGTAGCCGTCTTATCAAACAGTGCCAGTTCTCGTTTTGTTTAACAGTGCTAGAAATTAGTTTTTCAGGTACTGATCTTGACAGGTCAGCTGTCAAAAGTGGGTGTCTATAGCCATAAACTCATTGATCTCATAAACAAAATTCTTTCTGCGAAATACAAGGGGAAGTCAGAGCAGAAGCACATATGACAGATGAAACAACCTGTGGCTGTATGATGAAGTGTCGGGCCTTCATTGGGTAAAAGATATTTCTGGCTCCCTGTTTATCAAGCTCATCAGCCTCATTTAGCTTTTATTGACTGAAACTTTTTCCTTAGTGTTTGAACCAGGAGAACCAGGTACCCCCAGCAGGGAGGTGGGATACAGTCTCTCCTGTTCTTGGTAGGCTACAAGTTTGGGAATCCATTTAAAGGCTTTATTTAATTTTAAAAAATCCACTGGAGTCTTTTGTTTGGATTGTGTCTTTCTCTGTTCTGGTCTTATGTATCACATGTTCAGAGGGATGGCTTCTCTGAGAAATGATGAATGTTTACCTCACTGGTCTTAAGATTTGGGCAAGAACACAAAGCTTTGTGGAAATAGTGGGGTTCACTCAGCCTGTGATTCTCAACTTTGGGCTGATGTGAGGGAGTAATAAAGTCTTGCCCAACTTGAAGGATCCCAGATCCTGAAACATGTTTGCATTTGATGTGTTTCAAGGCAGAGTTCTGGTTCATTTTGAAGTGTTTTTTTTTTTTTTTTGTCAGAATATAGAATGTCTGAAGGCCAGTGAGAGAGAAATCTGTATTTAAAAAAAAAAAAAAAAACACCAAAAATAGTCAAAAATAAACTTTAAGCCCTAATTATTTTCAGACAAAAAAAATAGGAATAATAATATACTTAGAGGAATGTTTTTCCCTCTCATGAAGTTCTACTTTGATTTCAGTGGCCTTACATTGGGATTGTCTGAGTAGTAACTAACGTGGTGCTGTCCCTCTTCCTTTGTGGAAAAAGAGTGCCTGTATTCATAAAGCTGGGCCTCCGCAGTGGCCATTTCCCTGTCTCCAAACTCAATCAGCTTATGGGCCTTGGAGAGGTTGTAGAATGAGCTGCCATGCTGGCCCAACTATCAATGAGCTTCTTCTAGGAAATGGGCACCCCTCACCCACATCTCCTTGCAACCAGTGGGCTGATTTATGGGGTTCCGACTCTCAGATTGGCCTTGATGTATCAACAGATAATTTAATACATTTGGCTTTCTTCCACTCATCCAAGCATACAAGTACATGTGACGGGATTTTGGTTGATTGCCTAAGCTACTTATTTTTATCAAAAGCTTATTTTCTTCTCTGTGAAAGTAGTGAAAAACATGTTAAAAACCTTGAAGTGCATAAAGAAGTAATAATAACCATTCATAATTCTACCAGTTAGACATTCACATAATACACTTTAACATACCTCCTCCCACCTTTGCTACCATCTTTTCTAAAAAACATAATTAAGGTTGTATTGTATACATAGTCTTATACCCTGATTCTTTATTTTGTGATTATTAATTTATTTTGTAATAGTTTATAGCAAAAGATTTCTCCTTTGAACATCTCCTCAACATGGTAGGCAGGGAAGGTATATTTTTGTATTTTACAGATATGAAAATGGAATTTCAGTGAAGTTAAATTTATTCAACAAGTATTTGTTCACTGTCTTCTGTTTTGTAAGCATTGTGCTGTAAAATGTGCTGTCTGAGGTCATTCAGGTAAGTGGTGGACCACAGCTAGAACGTAGCTCTGCTGAATCATAAACATATGCTGACTGCACACCAAGTTTCCATTTTCTCCTACAGATCTACCTCAGTTATATTATTAGGTGATCTTTAGGAGAAAATGGCATTCAAGACAAGGTTGGAAACCCTGAGGTGGGAATAAGCAAGGCAAGATCTAGTTTGAAAGTCTGAGTCTTGAGAGAGTTTAGGAAGACAGAATTTTGATCCCAGCGGACAGGGTGAGAAACCCAGATAGCACAGCTGGATCAGTGTTACGGCCAGAATGGAAAACACTGGAGATTATTTCTATTGCAGCCTTGCATACACGGTGATAACTGGGCTAAACTTGTTATAAGCTGTGAAGAGTGTATCCTACTAATGAAACAATAATGGGAACCTGGGGAGGGGTCTCTGGACAATGCCCACAAATCTCCTGCAAATAAAAACTATTCTAATGTGAAAACATTTAAAAAAATGAGTTTACCAGGCTCAGTTGAAGAGAAATGGCATTTCAGGCAGAAGAACTGGATATAGGGAGTCAGGAGGGAACATGATGCATATGAGAAATGTTTGGCATTTGGCGGGGGGGTTGTGGAGTAGTGCACTGTGGCTATATAAACTAAAGTGAAGCTGTGAGTCAGGCTTGGGTCTGAAATAGGAAAGCCTTTCTTTTAGGCCAAGCTTAAAAGTGTTAGGGTTAATCCTGTAGGGAATGGGAAGTCATTGGGACAATTTAACTAACACAGTTAATGTTTATTTATTATAAAGGTACCTTTCAGCACATTAGAAAAGGGCCATAGAGAGGGCAGTTGAGAGTAATCAATGGGGAAACTGTTGCAATGCTCTGAGACAGAGGTGCTGCTGCCCTGAACCAGGCTGTGGGCTAGAAGCATAGGGCCGTGTGGGCAGGTGTTGAGAGACAGAGACCTTGGAACTGAGCTGAAATCCTAGAAGGACCTGGCTTCATCCCAACAGCTTCTTCCAGCCTCCATTTCCTATTCTCATGACTTAATTACAATCCCAACATAAAGACAGGTAGAGCCTGGTTTATCAAGGACTCACAGAGCCCCCTTGTAGGCACCTTCCAAGCCAGGACATCATGCACAGAGTCAAGATATCCCTTCACCTATGCCAGGGAGGTTCAGCAGGAGGTGTTAGAAATTCAAGTCCTGGTGCAGGCAGGATATCCACTCCCTGGAACAGATACATGATCATGAGGACCAGACTGCCTCCATTTCAACACTGTGAGTCATTGAGGTGGGCTGCTGAACCTCCCTGGGGTGAGTGAAGGGATATCTTGACCATGTGATGCCCTGGCTTGGAGGGTACCTACAAGGGGGCTCTGTGTGTCCTTGATAAACCAGGCTCTACCTGTCTTTATATTGAGATTGTAATTAGTCATGAGAATAGGAAATGGAGGCTGGAAGAAGCTGTTGGGATGAAGCCAGATCCTTCTAGGATTTCAGCTCAGCTCCAAAAAAGTCTCTGCCTCTCAATGCCTGCCCACACCACCCTATGCTTCTAGCCCACACCCTGGATCAGGGCAGCAGCACCTCTTGTGCAACAGACCACACATCAGGGTTAAGTGGAGAAGATTCAAGTAACCCAAATACACACAAGAGTTCCCTGAGCCCATGTAGGAGCATCCAAAGAAGGCAGGGACTCAATACCTTGACTCCTTTTGGCTGAGTGTGTTATCTACCCTTTGACCAGCATTTTAATCCAGGTGTAGGAATTAAATCTGGTCCCAATGCTATTTTCTGAGACCTAGTGGAGAAAGAGCCATGAGGTTTTCTTCTCACTGTTCCAGTTCCCAGAGTTTGGTGTCTTTGATGTTCTTGAGCAGGATATTGGGGAGATTTTAACTTTGCTCTTTAGTACACTGTTCCTAAAATTATTTAATGGTGGCAATGGTGATCTCCTCATAGTATACAGCCATGCTCTTAACTAAATGACTCATTCATCACTGCCAAGCATCCTATTAATTTGGAAGGAGTGCGTCTTAGTTGGTATCATGCCCTAAGTGACAGCAGGAGTTACCAGGTTCATTTTAAACTAGATCTAGAACTATGTATATAATTCTGATGTTTCTGCTTGAGGCCTCAGGGTTGTAGTATCTTCCAGGTGGATTGGTCCCAGTTCTGGAACTGTGGCCTCATAGGCATGGCTCAGTGTGCAGAGCTTGCCGCAGACGTCAAGACTATGGGTAATGCTGGGAGAGTACAAGTGTCTTTAAATGCTGCTATTGGTGGCTCCTTTAAGGCCCCCACTAGCACTTTCCTGCAGGTGGGTGGTTCTTCTTGGCTTCACTAGGGGTCTTCTGTATTTTCCCTGGTGAAGAGTAGATGTCATCTGTGGCAATCTGAATCTTTAACCCCTTGCTACTTAAATGGTGGTCCACGGATCAGCAGCAGCAGCACCTGAGAGCTTATCAGACAAACAATCTTGGGCCCTGTAATCAGAAAGTGCCTGAAAAAAGTTCATGGATGTTTTGTGTGCCTGTCACATTTTGAGGATCACTGTTTTAGTCTGTAGCATGGTTCATGATCTCAGATATGCATTACAATCACATGGAGAGCTAAGACATCCATATCTAGTTCACTACAGATTAATCAAATCTGAATCCATGGGGCCTGACCTTCAGAATGTTTTAAAAGTCCTCTTAAGAAATTCTAACATGAAACCAAGTTAGAAGTCCAATGACCTGGAAGAGTAGGGGTTGTCAACCAAGATCACGGGGAAGCTTTAACTTTCCACAAGAGGAAGTGCTGAGATCCTGATTAGGTTAGATTGAGATGGGGGCTATTATCTGTGTGTTTTTACATATCACCAGTTAAGAATTGAGAATCATTAATGAGGTGAAACTTTCATCATTGCTGCCCAGGCCCTGCAGAGATAATGGGAGGGGAAGCAGTTGCAAGAACACATGTTTCCTATTGTTTCTGAGCCAAGATGGGATCCCTACAACCATGTGAGTGTGCCTGTCAGAGACACATTGGACTATTGGATAGATCCTGCAGGCTCAGGGAGGTATGGAAGATCCAGAGCCCATGTATTCTTGGCATCTATGTGCATGTCAGGGAGAATGATGAAGTTTGCACTACAGTGAAGACAGGCAGTGAGCTCTTGACTCTGCTGGCAGCAGGCACCAGGGGGCAAGCCAAACTGTACACTTGGGTCTTTCTTACCAGCTTCACTGCTGAGCATCATCCTATGCTGCCTGGTGGTGACAATGGCTGAACTCAAGGGCTCTCTGGCCTGGGTGAGTCCAAGGAGTAATTAAAGAAAGAGGACAATCTGTGGGAGACACAGTAATATGGCTTCAGTGAGTGGAGAGAATAAAACTGGACATACATGTTCATTCCAGAAACAAGTTTTTACCCATTGGTTTCACTTTAAGGATGTGGCAAGCCCTCAAGGTCCAGATGGCCTGATGGGGAATTTAAACTTGTCTGTCTCACTTTTGTCCTTTCTAAGGGTTTAAGATGGCTCTGGATCTTTGAGAAACTCAGAAGGTGCAGTCTACCTACCCGTCTGATTCAGAATTCTGGTTTAAAAAGCAAGTTCCAACAGTGGGCACATGTGCTCTGTCCCTCACACTCTCTTTTTCCTTCACAGCTGGCAACGTGGGACTCAGAGAAAGGCCTGAATGGCAGCCTGCAAGAGAGGCCCATGGGCAGCCGCCTCCAAGGACTGACTCTCAAAGTGGTGACTGTCTTGGTAGGGTCATGGGCCTATTGGGGCTTTTGAGGCAGAGGTTTCTCTCTGTTGGATTTAATGCTGGGTCTGGAGAGATGGGGATCTTGAGTAGAGGCTTGAGTTTTCATAAGACCTTTCACTCAAATAATTTT
>PVKU01014917.1:0-20546 GCA_004027475.1 Anoura caudifer | reverse complement strand
CCCCACCTTCTCCCCCTTTCCTGACCTCCTCCTTCTTTTTTGTCTCTCCCTCTTCCTTTTCTTGTTCTTCTTAAATTAACATTTGAAACAAGAATTTAAAAGAAATGGCTAAGGTGATTTAACTGTCTTTAGCTTATGAAGAAATAGTAAATAAAAGTTGATTACCAGCCATGTGATTTTTTTCTCTCTATTCTGTAATAAGGGGACATGTGATTTTAATGCAGAAAACAATACAGTAGTTAAAGGTAAGGGAAACTAAGTTTTATCGGTCTCCTGGCCTGGGACAGCTCCATGCTTTCACACACATTTCCTCATTTAATTGTCACAAAACTACTCTTTACTCCAATACGTGCTAAACTTCTTAATGGCAGGGGTTATTTATTTATTTATTATTTTTTTGGTCACAGCTTTCTGAATTTAGATGATGATTATTATTTTTAATTACCTTATTGTTGTTAGATGATTATTTTTAAAAATGTAGCCTATGTTTTTTATTTTGTCTGTGTACCACTGATAATTTTGGAAAAGAACATGTTCCCTAACAATTTAAACATTTATGATTGGGTTTTTAAATTATAGTTATTTAAAGTCAATTTTTGGTGTGTTACCTACATTGACATTTTAAGTTAAAATATTATAACTTTCTTCTAAATGTATTTAATGAAACCTAATCTATAGCAATCTGACATTCATCATCTTTCATTAAAGGAATCTGAAATTTATTGAGGTGACACTGGTTAATAAAATCATGTAGGTTTCAGGCATATAATTATATAATGCACCATAGGTACATTGTATGTGTGGTCAGCACCTCAAGTCGAGTTTCTTCCCATCACTATTTATCCCCACTTTTCCTTCTTCTACTTCTCCCCATCCCCCTGTCCCTCTGGTAATCACCACACTGTTGTCTGCCTATGAGGTTTTTTTCCTTTTTTAAAAGTTTTATTTATTTTATCTTTAGAGGGGAAGGGAAGGAGAGAGGGAGAGAAATATCAATGTGCGGTTGCCACATGTGTGTCCCCTGCTGGGAACTCCCCTGGGTTCAGGCATGTTCCCTGACTGGGAATCAAACCACAATCCTTTGGTTTGCAGGCCTGTGCTCAATCCACTGAGCTACACCAGCCAGGGCAGGTTTTATTTTTCTTAATCCCTTTAACTTTTTCAACCAGGCCTACCATCCCCTCCCTTCTGACAGCTGTAAGTCTGTTCTCTGTGTCTGTAAGTCTGATTCTATTTTGTTTGCTAGCTTATTTTGTTCATTAGATTCCACATATAAGTTAAATCATATGGTATTTGTCTTTTTCTGACAGTTGGAATTTGGTAATATTCCTTTTGTGTTTCCAGAACCTGTGTTACTCCATTCTATTTCTCACAGAAAATTTTATCCCAATGGGTGCATTATGTTTCAAAGTTTTGTGTATTGCCCTATCAGATTGTGCTTCAACAAATGAATGTACTGAGATTGAAATTAAATTTAAGATCAAAACTATCTAATTAAAAATTAAAATAAACCCTGGCTGGTGTAGCTCAGTGGATTCAGCGCGGGATCGCGGTTCAATTCCCAGTCAGGGCACATGCCTGGGTTGTGGGCCAGTTCCCAGCAGGGGACACATGAGAGGCAACCATACATTGATGTTTCTCTCCTTCTCTCCCTCTCTCCTTCCCTTCCCCTCTAAAGATATATAAATAAAATTGTTTAAAAAATATATTAAATGAAATCTGTTTAATTTTTTTTGTGAATATGAGCTAAGAATTAAATTTTTGAATTCTATTATTATTACAAATATTAGTACACATTTACTCAAAATAGCATAGATATGTTGCAGATAGTAATTACTAAATTTAAAAATTAACATTTATTGGGAACATATCTCCTATGAAACTGATAGGGCTTTAAAAATCTCTCTCTGAGTTCACACGTCCATGGATGGATGTTACTAATTGTTAGGGTGGAGGTTTGGCACCGACTCTCCTCTTTTTTCCATTTATAGCAATGGCCACTGAGAGCACTTGTTCACATAAATAAGAAGATGGGAATGGGAGGAATTTTATGATGGCAATTTCTCAAAATTCTCTGATTCACATCTGAATTTTATGCCAGAAATTGTATAGTATTCTATTATCAAAATTATTGTTAATGATCTGTGACTCTCACATTTCATGGCCTCAGTGAGGAAAGTATTCATCATCTTCAATTAAACAACGTGATGAAATTCTTTTTCAATTTTGTTTAAGGCTGAGAAGTGGGGACTATACAACTTGCAGGAGAACTTGCTACCCAGTTATGAGGGCATTTTATTGGGAGAGGCAATCCACCCTAGGTCCTGAGTGTCTTGGCACATTCTTGCCGAGTATACCAATATCACAAGGCTCTGGACGCTTTTTATCTGAGACATTTCTCAGAGCAGCAAGCCTCCTTGAGATGCGAAACCTCACTCCCCAGGCAAAGACCAGGCTTGCTTCTGCTGGCTATAAGAGCGCGGAATCCCCCAAGCTCAGTGTGATACAAACCCAGTGTGCATGGCATCTATGTAAGTCCACACATCTACCTGCGATGTCCCCATGCGACTTGGAGGACAGAGGACACCAAAGCAAACAGGTCTCATGCTCCTGCTTCTTGTTGCTTCAAGAGTAATAAAGGTCATAGTCTCTGACCCACAAGTTTCATGTCTTTTGCCTGCATGCTTGAAAACTTAACAGAGTTGTTTATCAGATTTTAAGTAGGATCCATCAGATCCTTCACAGAACCTGACATATTTATGTTTTTGATTTCTAGGGAGAATAGCAGGAAGGCATTACCATGGCTCATTGAATGACTATTAGTTGTAGCAGTTGGTCTTTCATCTGAAAGCACCCTGTTTACCATAATACGATCAAAGTATTGGAAAAATCTAAATATTGTTAACCTCTCAAGACACCCACTCTTGTCAATGTTATTTTTTTAAATATACTTCACGAATCTTACCATGTACTTTACATATATGTTCCTCAAAAGTTGGAGCCATAGATTTAGTTCATTCAAGTTTTGGGAGTATCTGCCATTACAACCTGATGGCAAAGCCAGTCTTCATAGTCAAGCCAATCAACCAAAAGAAATCAACATATTCACTGGCACGTATTTGCCTTTAATTTTTAAGTACAAATAAATATGCTAACAGGCCTTTCTGAGACATTCCATTTTATTTCTGAATGAAACAAGAAATAGGCATTACCTCAAACATCTCAAATGAGTATTATCTCAAACACCTCAAATCGATGGAATTCAGGGCCCCTAACTTCATCACACTTGCCATCTTAAAGGCAAAATCCAGTGTTCTGTGCAAACTTAGACTCAATCTTTTGGCAACTCAAACTTGCTCATGAACAAAACGGGGTTTCACTAAGGTTTGAAGCATAACTCTGAGCCGAGAAGGCCCTGCCGTGCCAGGCCTTGCGGCGGCCCCACAGCGAGGCATGCTCACTCACTCTCCTTAAACAGGGTCCAATCCACAAACACACTCCAAAGCAGGAGAATTTGAAAACCACTTTCCTAGTTACAAAACTAGAAGTCTTTAACAGCAATAGTATTTCCAGTGCTATAATGGTAGATATAAATTGTTAATGGTTGGAACTATCCCTTCATTCATCAGTCAGTGAGGCAAATACTTTGTCTACTAGCCACAATCTGCTGAATGACTTTTTGGTGAAGTACCAGGATATCTGAGAAGAGAATCTGTTTACCATAATTGCAGTCATACTGTTTTTTAAATTCCTGATTCACATGATAACCTGCCTGCTGAATATTCTCACATTTCTAGCAGGCATCTCGAATCAACTGAGCAATGTCTACTAGGGGTTGGGGTGGGGCAGAGGAGGGGTCAGGGACCAAGTGGTTATGTTCATAGTATTTTGGGCTGACTTCCTTCAAGATAAAGGCTACGCTATCATGGCATGGAGCCAAGGGAAGAAAGCATAGGATCCAGTAGAAGTAAGGCCTGCCTGAGTGTGGTTGGTAGGGTAATAATATGGGTGTAATAATTTATAGTTTTAACTTGAACATTTCACTTAGAATGTCATACAGTGTGCTTGAGTGTGATATTGTTACATTACAGAATTACATGCTTATGATTTTGTAATAAAAAGGGCGTTTGTGCTGGACCCTGTGTTTATCATTCTCAGAGCCCATGAAATTTGGGAGTCACAGATTCTGTAGCATTCAGTGTAGCTGCGTGTAGAACGGTGCAAGAAGTGCACTCCGGTAGGAAGGGTTGACGGGTACAAAAACTTGCAAACCAAGAACTCAGCTGGTGGGAGAGTCCCAATGACTGCTTTTTACAATTTTCATTCACAACAAAATTATTCAAAACATCAGATTGGATTCTGTTGCTTTGAATTATATTTTTTCTTGTAGTAATGGAGTGGTAGTTTCACATTTTAGTAATTCTGTCTAGGAAACTTATCACACAAGTACAAATAGGTTACATTTCTGTGGGTATATGTATGTAACTCTTTTATTAATGTGTAATATATGTAAGATGGAGAATGGTTCAGTCAGAGGGGGTGTGTAATTATATTGCACTCACAGTAGTATGACATCAGTCTTTTGGTCTGCAGTCCCCAAGGACGTGTCAGTCATACCTAGCACTTATTTGGTAGCTGGTGCACTTATTTGTGAATAAATAAAAACCTTCCTCAGGAGTCTCAGAATTGTAGGAAGCTAAAGTGTTGAGCACTTAGGTAAGGGCAAGTGCCATGACATTTGGGTAAATGACACCTCATCTGCCACCATGTTCCAGTGCACGAGAGGAAACTTAGCGGAAACTCAGGTTACTTATAAACATCTTAGTGCTTATTGAGCAGCAACCGGTGAAACTCCTTCCTTCCTCCCTATCAGCTGCCCCTAAATTACCACCTCCCGCACCTTCCCCCTTTCTACAAAAGGCTAGGCTATTTTTGCATGATTCTGGTTGAAGTAAGTCTTTCTTTTTTGATTTTTTTTCCAAACAAAAACTGGAATCTCCTGTCTGAGCCTCTGATGGACTTGTCGAGCCAGCTTCCTGGGCCTGCTGGAAATCATTTGAAGAAGAAATGAGAGAGTGGTCCTCCCAGTGGTGACAGGGGGATGATGAGCGCACACGCCTGGCTTCTGAGCAACCACCGAAACCAGCACTCCCACCTGTTCCCCCGCTTAGCCCTGCCCGCCAAGCCCAGGACTGGCAAGTGGCCTCGTTAATGTTTAAAACAAAAACCTGTTGAACAGAAAAAAAGCACCCCACAGCACACAAAAAGCCTTCATGCTAAACCCCTTGGAAATCTCTGCTGGGCAGAGAATGCTAGATGTATTATCTCACGTGATATTTGGTGAGATGGCATTTCAACCCCTCAGGGAAGAATAGTATTAGCATTTAGGTTGGGGGAAAAAAATTCTGATGAGGAGCCTAGAAGTTTAGGGCAGGTGAGTGGGCACTGAGATTAGTGGACTCTGGGCTCAGAAGAGGGTCTTGAGCCCTCCCAACCAGCCACAAGTTTGGCTATGTGGTGGGTCCGCAGGAGAGCTGGGTGTTCAGTGGAGGAGGCAGTCGGAGTGGTCTCGGAGAAGGGCCATCCTTTCATCCTTTTTTGTGATGAGACAATCTTTAACCAGCCCTAACTACAATGGAAGATTGTTTTGGAATTTTGATTGAATGAGGTTCATGCAGGCAACAAGAGCAGAGAACCAAGTAAATGTTTGACATTCAGCCTGTGACCTGGAGGAGGGGAGGTGATAGAGGACTCTATTGAAATAAACAGTATTTTATTTTGAATTGTTTGATAAGAGTGAAAGAACATGTAATAGGAGTGTTCACGCCCCTTCACTTCCTGCTTGGCATGCCCTAGCAGACCCCTCATGGGCATCCTCCCTTTCCTACTCTGCTAGAAGCCTAGAGGTGGTACCCTTAGGGATTATAAATGTCTGGGGTTTATTAAGGGTTGATGCCACAGGTGGATAAATGAACAATTACTGGAGGACTTTTACCTGTATGTTCAGGTTCCCACATAAGCAGTATCTGGAGAGTAGATAGGCAAGTCTTTGTGCGTAGAAAAGATGATGGCTAAAATATAAATTACATGTTTTGTTCATGGATGTATCCTAACTGATTGGAACAGTGTTCATTAAATGAACCGCTCTACTCATATGATGGGTGGACAAACTGCTGAGGCTGGCACAGCTTCTGGACACATGGGCGCTTCCCCCAGTCGTTGCTTCCCTGTGGTCCTGCTCCTGTACCTTCCAGGCCATGTTTCTCTTGCCCCTTATCCTAGGCTTTTCCCAGTGAAAATCAACTAAAAGTTGACTCTACCTCTTTTTCTAACTAACTGATATTCCTGCTTCCTGTTTTAGCTACCCTGATCCCTGCCTTCTGTAGGGGAGCTACCTTTATAGTTTTAAGATAAAGAAAAGTAGACAAAAGCCCAACTTTATAGGCTATCAGGATATTTGCCACAGGGCAAATAAGTGATCCGCAGGTAAAGTCTGCCTGCCACCCCTCTGTGTGCTCTCACCACACATTACAATTCTAAAGGTTCCTAGGGAACTAGATGCCATTTATGGGTATTTTATGGGCTAGATTTAAGAAGTGAAAAGGCATAATTCTTTAAGAAATAATTCTTGGCTCATCATCAGCCAGGTTCATGTGTCATGGACATATCACACGATGATGCAGAATTGAGGAGCAGGAAGGCTTCGAAGAAATGCTATTCTTCTCTGTCGTTCATTCATGCATTCAACAGATATTCATTGTGCTAGAAGCTGGGATGCAGTTGTAAAACAGAGTCAAGATGTCTGTCTTTCTGCAACTCACAGTCTTTCAGGGAAATTAGATCTTCTCCACCTACGCCAGTGGAAAGCTAAAGAGAGAGAAGTTATAGATAGGTAGAAGGCCTATGGCAACCTATGACCTCTTCCAAAGGAATCTAAAAATAAGACTAGGGATACTTCAGTGCTAAATTAGCCTGATGTAACCAAGCTTATATAGAATATTAACTCTAGGAGAATTCTAACCTGACCACAGAAAAAGAATTAAGAATGATATATAAATAAGTTTTCTAATAAAATCAGGAAATAATTTAAGGTACATTTAGGTTTAGTATTGCAACCATTAAGCTAAACCTAGAGGAAAAAAAATCTTAGGTATGGTAAATAAATACAAAGACAAACTTAAAAGACAAAATACAGATTGGGACAAAATAAATACAACATATCAGTAAAGAAATAAAATATTTATAATGTATAAAAAGCTCCTACAAATCATTAAGATGAAGACTATAATGTAAAAACAGGCAAAGGTGTTTGTATCAGTCAGGTCCAAGCAGGAAAAAATGGCTTACTCAAAGATGTAAATGAAGAAAAGTTTAATGAAGAGACTATTTACAGAGGTGAGGCCAGGGTTGAGGACAAACAAAGGTACTCAAAGTCAGGAAGCTGTTACCACTCCTAAGTCTGGAAGCATAAGGAGAAGGAATGGCTTCTTGGAGCTTGGAGAGAGCTGGAGTCCTAGATGAGAGGCATCCCTCAGTCCTCTTGGATCTGAGCCTGACTGATTCAGACTTTGTGAAAAACAGGACATAGAAATATGGAGTTTGGATCTAGGGTGGGGATGGTGGCAATATAAAGTAACAAGGACAGTCATAAATAAGAATTTACAGTTTAAATATCTAGTGTAAATATTTGGTTTATTTAGAACAACTTCACTAGTGACTGGTGAAATGTAATGTTAGCAATAAGATACGGACATCAGATTGACCAGAGAGGATGAAGACCTGAATCAGGGCAAGGGTAATAGATATGGAGAGAACAGAATGCATCAGACATTAGAAAAATAGAAGGAAAATGAGTGAGCCTTGGTGGTTGATTGGACATGAGTGTGAAGGGGAGAAAGTGTCTAGGATGATTCTAGGTTCTGATCATACATTGAAAAGGGGAAAAGAAGAATGAGAATAGGAGTAGCAGGAAAGGTGATAGCTTTACTTTGGGACAGGTTGAATTTTACGGGCCAGTAGTCACCTAGCTGGATGTGCCCAGCAGGCAGCTCAAGAAAAAGGTCAGAATTTGAGAGTCATCATCACGGAGGAGATGGGGGTAGATGACATTAATTAAGGAGCATATGAAGAACTAGAAGGGAAGTGGTCAAAAGTGGAGTCCTGGTGTTTTTAGGGACAGGTGCTGGAAGAGGAGACTTCACTGACTTAGAAAGAATGATTGGGAAAACAGTCAAGGGAATAAAGAGTTTGCAGAAGTAAATGATCAGTGGTTCTTTTAATTTCTATTGCTATGCAACAATTTACCATAAACTTATTGGCTTAAAACAATGTACATTTATTATCTCACAGATCAAGTACAGTTTAACTAGGTCCTCTGCTAAGTGTCTCACAATGCTGCCATCACAGTGTGGCCTGGCCTGCATTCTCATCTGGAGGCTTCACTGGGGAAGAGTCTGCTTCCAGTTTCATACAAGTTTTTTTTTTTTTTTTCTTTGGCAGAATTCACTTCCTTGCAGCTTATGACTGAGGGCCCTGCCTCTTTCTGGCTGCTGAGTAAAGGCCTCCCTCTTTTCCTAGAGGTCACCCACAGTCCCATGCCATGCAGCCCTCTCCACTGGCAGTTCACAACATAGCTATTTTCTTCTTCAAAGTCAGTATGAGCATCTCTCACTTCTGTTTGCTAAGCTGGATACATAATGCAACACAATCAAGGCAGTGACATCTCATCACTGTTGCCATTTTCTATTAGTTAAAAACAAGTTATATGTTTGCACACATATTATCCAGGTGCATTGGGGTCACCTTAGTGTGTGTCTGCTATAGTCTTGGTGGGTGCAGAGGCTTCCAGTGGGAAAATATCTTGCAGTGCAGGGCTTTGGCAGTATGTGTGTTACTGAAGCTTTTTGACCAGACTCAGTGGAATGGTGGGAACAGAAGTTGGGCTGGGAAGAAAAAGGGAAAGAACTGCTGGTCAGCATAAGCTACTGTTTTAAAAAACTTGAATGATAAGAGGGCAAAGAGGCCTCAGTGGACAAGATCTCAGCATGGCTACTAGTGGGGCAGCATTGTTCTGCAGAAAGATGTGAAGGTATTGGAAAGGAAAGCCAAATTCAAACTTCAGAACCCTAAAGGCATATTGCTCCTAGAGATTCTGACTTAATGTGTCTGGTGTGGGTCCTGGGAATTGGTATGTTTAAAACAGTATGGATTTTTCTAAGAAAGCTAAAAATAGATCTACCTTTTGACCCAGCAATTCCACTGCTAGGATTATATCCTAAGAACCCTGAAACACCAATCCAAAGGAACCTATGCACCCCAATGTTCATAGCAGCACAATTTACAATAGTCAAGTGTTGGAAGCAACCTAGGTGCCCATCAGTAAATGAGTGGATCAAAAAACTATGGTACATTTACACAATGGAATTCTATGCAGCAGAAAGAAAGAAGGAGCTCCTACCGTTTGCAACAGCATGGATGGAACTGGAGAGCATTATGCTAAGCAAAATAAACCAGGTGGTAAAAGACAAATACCATATGATCTCACCTTTAACAGGAACCTAATCAACAGAACAAACAGACAAGCAAAATATAACCAAAGACACTGAAATTGAGAACAGGCTGACAGTGAGCAGAGGGGAGAGGGGAGGGAATTTCAGGGGAAAAGGGGAAGGGTTTAGAGAAACAAGTATAAAGGACACATGGACAAAAACTAGGGAGGTGGAAATGGGAGGGGGGGAGGGCTGGGGTGATGGGCTGGGATGGGAGTAAAAGACAGAAAACTGTACAAGAACAACAATTAAAATAAAAAATTAAAAAAATTAAACTTCCTAGTTAATTATAACACACAGGTAATTGATAGAACAAATTTTATGAGGAGGTGGGAGCTTATGGGATTAAGGAGCACAGGTGGAAGATACTATGTTACTTTGGGGATTTATTAAGGTGTTTTCAGCTGCTATGATATTTCTATATTTCTTTACTCTTGTTCTTGCCAAGTTTTGACTGGAAACGTGGTGGAGAGAATGGATGAGCCTCTTTTGCTGACTCTCTGGTTTTAGAGATTAGGTAGACTAGTTGATTCATTCATTCATCTAAGAAATACTGTGCCCATTTTGCTCTGTGCTGGTTGCTGAGTTCATAGACAGGTAAATGAGAAATTGTAATAGAGTCTGATAATTGCAGAGACCGTGGGAGTGGAGAACACTTAGGGTGAACACAGGAGAGTGGTTAGACCTCAGAGGGACAGGGAAATGATATCTAAGCAGAGAACTGAAAGATAAGTAGGAATTAGCCAGTGACAGAGAAGAGAATGGGAAAAGAAGAGTTTCAGACAGAGAATGTAGGCAAAATCCTGATGGTGAATGCAAACACAACAGTTTGGGGAAACTGGATTTCAACCTGAGGGCTCTGGGGAAGCAGTTGAAGGGTTGGAGCTGGGGGAGCCAAGGTCTTATCTGTGCTTTAAAAGGACCATGCTGCCTGCAGGGTGAGAAGTGTTAAAAGTAAACAAGGCTTAAGGATGTGAGACCAGTTAAGACTGGGGTCCCGAACCCTGTGCCACAGTCCTGGCGAGTCAGGAACCAGGCTGTGCAGCAGGAGATTATCAGTGGGCTAGTGAGCTAAGCTTCCCACCCCCTACCCACTCCCCATTGCTCCATTACTGCCTGAGCTCCATCAACCCCTGCCTCATCTCTCCTCCACCTCCCAGGTCTGTGGAAAAATTATCCTCCACGAACCCGAAACTGGTCCTTGGTGTAAAAAGGTTGGAGACCACTGAGTTAAGAGACAGAGACGGTAATTCAGGCAAGAAGTGATGGTGCCTGAGAAGGAGAGAGGTGGCTGGGTTTGAGAGACAGTGAAGCAGACCTCACAAACCAGCTCCTGTGGGGACATTGGAGGGAGTGATGAGTTTAGGAAGACACCCATTTGGTAGAGGGGGGGTTGTGATGGTAGATTATAGGTTCAATTTTAGCATGTTGTGATGGTATCCATCCAGAAAGATGCTTAATACATAGTTTGGGGAGAGAGAGAGAGAGAGAGAGAGAGAGAGAGAGAGAGAGAGAGAGAGAGAGAGAGAGAGAACGAACTTGATTGAAGATGAATATTTAGGAATCAGTAAAATCTTTGATTTACTGCAAGGCAAGGAAGTTGGCTGATCATCTCTTTTTCTTCCTTACATCTGTGTTACAGAACAAACAAAAGTGTGAGGAGCACTATATATGCTACTGAGTGGTGCAAGTCCATCTCCCTAACTTATTTCTGATTATACCTGCAGGAAGTCAGAGTTGACAACACTGCATGCTGGTTAGATGGCAAGGGTGGAGAGGGAGAAATCCATGTTTCACCCCTCTCTGCACACAAAACATCTGTTGCCCTATGTTGAGGGTGGCTGGTAGCACACCTCCTAAGCCCTACAGATAAAGAAGGGCAGCATGGGGCTGAGCTGAAGGCTGAAACCAAAGAAGCCCCAAACCAGTTGTCTGAGCAGCTGCATGAGCCATAAATTGCTTGTAGAAGCAGACCCAGTGGCTTTCCAAGGGGAGGGAGTGAAACAGGAGCAGCTACAGTCGGGATAGATTTCCTTTGGTTTCTTCATCCAGCTCTGAGCTGCAGGATTCCATGTTCTTTCTTGAGACGAAAATCCGTGGGCTCTATTTTCCTTTAGATTCCCTTAGTCCAGGTGGGGCAGGCGAGCTCCAGCACTCTGGTAGGTGAGTCTGTCACTGGGAAGACTCCCATTCTCAAGAGCTGGTTGAAGACTCTCCCCCTTGTGAGGTCAATAACAAAGGTCTTTATGGCAGCGTATGTGTCTTTTTATACACGAGGGAAAGCAATCCTTGAGTTTGTCTGTACTTTCTTTTCTTCCCTTGCAGATTACAAATTAAAACCTTGACCAATCAACTGGGGGTCCCCTGCCTGTGTCCAAGAGAGGCCCATAGCTCTGACTGGTGTGGCTCCCATAACCAAGTTTATGGATTTGATTCCTGGTTGAGGTGCATATGATAGGCAACGCATAGATACTTCTCACATTGATGTTTCTCTCTCTCCCTTCTTCTCTCCCTCCCTCCCTATTTAAAGCAATGAAAAAATGTCCTTGGATAAAGCTTAAAAAAGTGAGAGGGCCATACACCATACACAAATTGTGTGTTTTGTGTGGGTAGTATGTGTGTGTGTGTGTGTGTGTGTGTGTGTGTGTGTGTGTTGAGAAGGGGTGGGTTATTAATAAATCTGAATTTTAACAAATGCTTTAGTTCACTTCCTGTCACTGAAGAGTTTTAAAGAAAGAAGACACACACTGGTCACCGGAACTATAAGGGCAGTAATTTTACATCTTATATAATTCATTGTGACTCTCCCTTCCTCCCTCCTTTCTTCTTGTTTTTCCTTTCTTCCTTCTCTCCTTCCTTCCTTCCTTCCTTCCTTCCTTCCTTCCTTCCTTCCTTCCTTCCTTCCTTCCTTGTATATGTCATCTTTGATTGCTTATTTTCTTTACTCTGCTCTTTCAGTCTTTCAGCAAATCTTCCCAAATATATTCTACATCTGTGTCCTCCAGTCCGTCACTACCTTATTCTAAGCCACCAATATTTCTTGCTTCTATTTGATCAATTTTTACCTAATTAGCCATAAGAGTTTCAACAATGCAAATCATGTTATTTTATTGTGTGGTTTAAAACCCTCTAGTAAAGTTCCTTTTT
Organism: Anoura caudifer; assembly: GCA_004027475.1. NCBI lineage: Eukaryota > Metazoa > Chordata > Mammalia > Chiroptera > Phyllostomidae > Anoura > Anoura caudifer. Next base: position 7,851 of record PVKU01014917.1, on the reverse strand, counting down.
GTTTAAAATACAATCTAAAAGCCTCGCTGCGACCTCCTCTGTGAATTACATGAACCCTGTTAGCTTCTCTCACATCAACCCTGTGACTTCCACTAATACACTGTTCTCCAGCCGCAGTGACCTCCCTTCCATCCATTGGATCCTCCTGCCTGTGCCCATGTTAGGCTCTCTGAATCTTCTGTTCTTGTTTGCGGAACTCTCTGCCCTCAGACAGGCGCACAGCTATCTCCTTCTGAACATTCTGGTTTCTGCTGACACATCATTGACTCAGAATGGCTTTCCTTGAATATCTAAAGATGCAAGGCAATCTTGTCATTGAGATTGTATCATCTTCTTTATAATTCATTCGTTTCTCACTATCTGAAATCATCTTTCTCACTTATTATTTACTTGTGTATTGCCTGTCCTCCTCTACTAGAACAGAAGGTCCATGGGAACACAGGTTTTAACTGCCTCATTCCATGCTCCATCCCCAGTGCCTACATTGGCACATAGTGGGTGCCCATAAGTCACTCTTCTGCTAACGACACTTGAATTCTTCCCATTTAGGCCAAGTCAAGGTCTTGCAATTTTGATGACCTGCAAGATCCTATACAATCTGCTATACCTCCCCAGAGAAGCGGTGGCCCCAAACTACCACTTCTCTGAGCTCATCTTGTTCCTTACTCCATGCTGGTCACACTGGCCTGCTCAGTAAATGTTGAACCTGCTGAGCAGATGCCTCTCTCAGGACTTGGCACTTACTGTCCCTCTGCCTGGGACTCTCATCTGAGCTGTCTGTGGGCTTGTTCTTCATGCTTTCATGTTTTCATCTGAGGACTTTCCTCAGATGAATTTATCACAAATTTTAGTCCCCTGATATTTCCTTTCTCCTTCCCTTACTTTTCATTGGCATTTAGTACAATCTAACTCATTATATATTTTACTTAATTTTATTGGTTATTTTCCCTCTTTCCTACTAGACTGTAAGTTCTACGAAGATAGGGTTTTTTAAAATTTGTTTTATTCACTATTATATTTTCATGCTTGAATAGTGCCTGGTACACAGTAGTTTTCAAGTAAACATTTATCAAATACATGAAAAATTATGGAGAGCCTGGTAGGTCCCGTTACATATTCTGAACACTGTTAGGAAGCCATTAAATTATTTTAGGGAGAAAAGCATCATTCAGTTTTGCACTGAAGCAAGATTGCTTTGGAGACTTAGGACAAATGGATTGGGAGAATAAGTGTGGATACTGAGTAGCAATAGGCACAGGAGGATCTTTTGGTAGTTTGAGAGAGAGAGTGGTAGCTTTGATTAGGGCTGTGGCAGTGGGGATGGAAAAAAGGGGCAGATTTGAGACAGTTAAGAGGCTGAATGTGTAAGATTTGGGCATTCATTATAAATGGGAATCTAAGCCGTATCAAGAACAAATCTAAGGTCTAGTGTACATACCTGTGTGAATGGTTGTTCTATTTCTAGGGACAGAAAACACTGGATGAGGAAGAGATTTCATGCAGAAGATCAAGGGCTCAAACTCTTTGAACTTGCTGAGTTTTGACTGTCTGAGAGATGGCTGGTTGAAATACTGTGTTGGCAGTTGGATATTCAGGTCAGGAGCTCAGAAGATTAGAGTCATCATCACATAAATAGTACATGAAGCCATGGAAATGGATGAAAAAAAAGGTATCAGGTTGCACTTGTAAGACCAAAATTCATCAAACATTGTTACGATTCTGGTGTGGTTGTTTCTCTATGGGAAGAGTCATTTGCTAAATCATTCTCATATTGGGTGTCAGAGTACTCACAATCTCCACCTGGAATCTTAAACATTCTGTTGAGACCGACACGCAACCTTCCATCAGGGTTATTGTGGACATTATCGCAACTCCGTCTTTTGACTCAGTTTGTTTTTGGGTTTCCCTTTTGCACCTCACCCCTGAGTCTTCTCCAACAACCTTTCTGGCTGTGAAGAGGGTATAGGGGAGGGTGTCCATCACTTAACCCACCTGCAAAGGGGAGCGATTATTTTCCTGAAGCCTTTGGATCTGTGCTCAGACCACAGTCATTTAGTGTTACATGGGATCAGGGGAAAGGTGGTGCAGAAAATGACTAATAAATAGAGTGCCTTCGATGGGACAAAGATCTTGGTATAGTTCCATCAAAATTTTGATAACTTCATATCTTCATTTTATTTTGAATTAATAGTTGTAGGAAAGCATTTATTTTTGGCTTTTTTTCTCTTTCTCTATTATATATATATATTTAAAATTATGTATTTTTTGTAGAGTTCAGTGTGGAAGGGTATCAGTGAAGAGATACAGGTTCTTTTCCATCTCTCCACTATTTTTTCCTTTTTAAACTGGTTCAATTGGTTATTCTGTCAAATTTTGTTTTAAATTCAACTTTGGTTGGGTTCAGCCACTTAGCATGATTCACTCTTACTCCACGCAGGATCCCTCATACCAGCTGTTCATCATGAATGAATATCTCACTTGTGCTGGGGTCTTCTATGTGGCTTCTTCAGGCCGCTTTTGACTGCACAGCACCTGAAAGTACAGTCAGATCTTTTAACTCTCGGGCAGGAGATATTGTGCTCTGAGGACGTGCAGCTGCCTCCCTTTGGGAGAAGAGGGAGCAGGTGGCATAAGAAGGCCACATGCCACCAAATCCCCTGCAGATTTTTCCCTTCCTCTGCAGAGGCTGCCAGTCAGGCTGAATACCACTGGGAGATTTTCCACTGTGAACAACTGTCCCCGGACAGCAAGCCCGGATCACATTTCAGGAATCTCCTGTTGCCCTTGAGAATCCGTGTGGATGGCTGTCAAGTATGCTGTAGGGTAAGAGGGCTTCATGGAGAGGTGATGAGTCAGAGGCCCTGGGAGAAGAGGGAGAAGGTGAAAGGGGAAAGGGGGCCTTTTGGAGGGGTGCGGGGTAGAGGGAGGTTAGCTTTTACTTCAACTTTTCATGGAAGTGAATTATCAAAATTACAACTCACTTAAAAAAGTATTAGTTGCATTGACTCTTCCTTTCTGTTTTAACTTTTTCATTTCCTTTCAATTTAGTTTCCAATCCAATTAAAAATATGTGGTGGCCTTGCTTACTTCTCAGAATGTCTCTAAGCTCTTTCATTGGTCCTACGTGCTAGAAGTTTTAAGATCAAATCTCTCTGCTTCTTGCCCGTCTCATGGTTCTTTGGTGCATAAAGGATAACACCAGCAGTCAGAGGGTAAATTCCTGGCCTGCGGAGCTAATTCCTCTGGAGATGATTGAAATTTACCAAAGTATTTCAAAAATCAATTTTTGAAATCCCACCTGGTGCTTATGGAGTGTGTTGCTTCTCTCAGGTAACACATTGGGACGTTTTGCATTCAACTCTCAAATCCAGATATGACAAAACCCCAAAAAACAAACCCAAAAACAAAAACAAAAACTCTCCTGGGGCACTTCCTTTACTCTCAATACTACAACATTACTCCACTTTTGACACGAGATGTGTGGGTTTTTCACATATCAAGCAATTCTGCCACACCTGCAACGCAACTCAATTCTGACAGTATCTACCTGGAAACACTGTCAGATCGCACAGAATCAAGGGCTCAGTCCCGCAAGACTGCCAAACTGCAATGCTAACCACAAGCCCAGGTCATTACTGGTACTTCTAACTGGCCATAAGTCAGAGGATCTCATGACCCCCCCTTGGGTTCAACATATCTGTGAGAGTGGCTCACAGAACTCAGGGAAACCCTTTACTTACTAGGTTACTAGTTTGTTGTGAAAGGACACAGCCCAGGAGCGGCCAGATGGAAGAGGTGTGTAGGGCAAGGAAAGGGGGAAGGGTGCAGAGCTTTCACGCCTTGCATCTCAGTCTCCCCCAAACCTCCACCACCCCGAAAGCTTTCTGAACCCCTTCCTTTGGGGTTTTTTATGGAGACTTTGTTGCACAGGCATAACTGATTCAATCATTGGCCATTGTGCTTGAACTCACCTTTCAGCCCCTCTTCCCTCCCCGAAGGTTGGGAGGGTGGGGCTGAAAGTTTCAACCCTTGAATCATGTGGTTGGTTTTCCTGGGGAACAGCACCCAACCTCAGGTGCTTTCCAGAAGTTAACTCAGTCACAGAAACTCAAGTGTAGTTGAAAGAGGTTTATTATGATAGTCACCAGAGGGGAGAGGGGAGGGAATTCCAGGGGGAAAGGGGAAGGGTTTGGAGCAACAAGTATAAAGGACACATGGATAGAAACTAGTGGGGGTGGAAATGGGAGGGAGCTGGGGAGGGCTGGGGCGGTGGGCTGGGATGGGAGTAAAAGACAGAAAACTGTACAACAACAATTAAAATAAAAAAATTAAAATTAAAAAAAGAAAGGTTTATTATGAATATCAAAATTCACCTTTATTGCTCTTATCACTTAGGAAATTCCAAGGGGTTTTGAAGCTCTATGCCAGAAATGGGACAAAGGCTATTTTATATTTCTTATTACAAATCACAATATTACAACAGAATTTCCCAAAGGATGTTCAGAAACACTAGTTCCAATCAAAATGATGGATCTGTGATGAAGTGTTTGGGGAAAACTTCAACAGATGTTAATAGGATTCCTTTCTGCAGGGCTTCTCAGAGGCTGCGATAACCCAGTATGCTTTGTCAGTCTTTAAGGAAGGGAATAGCTCTCAGCATTTTCAAACATTATTTGGCTACAGAACTTGTGTTTTTATGGCATGTCTCTCTAAATTATTGAGTTGCGCATAACATACTATTTAAAACCTGTTCAAATGAAAGAAGTTACTCTACTACTGCTCTGCGGAGTTGGTTGGTAGGGAGATATTCCGAGCCAGGTCGGGCACTGAGGTACCTGAAATTGCACATTTTGGGTGGCTATCTGCTATGAATAGTATTTTCTTAGAGCAGTCTGGTTGTGTGTGTCTTCAAGGACAAAATGTTGTCTCCAGTGTGTCCAGTCAGATCCTGCATTTTCTGTGCAACTATCCTCGACTTGGGAGATGACCTTGGCAGTTTCCACAAAATAAAATCTTTTGAAGTTACAGAAAAGATAATATTGTTACCATATGTGATATCAAAAACACTTATGACACAATGATATGTTTGTTTTATGAACTATGGAAATGATCCCTGAAAGTATAATCTTACAATAGTATGTTTGTTTTAAAATGAGAGAAAAGGTAAGCAAAATAAAAAAATGAAAAACTAACACATAATGTTACTGCTCAATGGTTAACTATTACAATTTCAACATGTGTATACTTTATCTTTTTTTTTATACACATACATAACAATTCATAGCAACCCTGCTCCTAAGACTTTTCTTCAGCCCTTTTTTTGTCCACTTCATTTAAACCTTAATTACGAACCTCCTCCTAGAGTGTTTTTGGTCCCTTGGAAGGAGGCAATTGGGTGAAGTATTAAAGCAGTAGCTTAGGTGCCAAGTAACTCACTATGTTTTATGGTTAATTGCACCAATGTCTTCCAAGAGGAACACGTGCACTTCAATGGCACCAAGTGATGTTTCCAGGCTGTGGGAGTTTCCTGTGGCCGCTGTAACATGGGATCACAAACCTAGTGGTTTAAACAATGAGGGTTTCTTATGTCGTAGTTCTGGGGATTGGAAGTCCAAAATCAGTCTCACAGGCTGACGTCAAGGTTTTAACAGCGCTGGTTCCCAGTGAAGACTCTGAAGGAAAAATCTCTTTTCTTGCCTTTTTCAGCTTCTCAAGGCCACTTGCATTCCTTGGCTTGTGGCCCCTTTCTTGTGTCACATCAGACTTTGGCTAACGTCATCACATCTTCTACAACTTACTACCCTCTGCGTCTTTCTTATTAAGACCTTTGTGATTACATTGGGACCACCTGGATAATCCAGAAAATCTCCCTATCTCAAAATGTGGGATTTAATCACATCTGCAACCGTCTCTTTTACCATGTAAGGTAACATATGCACATGTTCCGGGGATTAGGGCTCTTTGGGAGGGTCATTATTCAGTCTCCCACTCTTCCTTCTGTTCCTTCTCTCTCTCTCTCTCCAATTTAAAGTGAGAATTACATGTTTATTTTCTGGCTGTCATGGTATTTAAAGGCCATGGATTAATATGAGAGTCTGTCAGATAGTGGCAGACAGTCAAATAAAGCCCACTTGTATCACTTATCTTGGTTGAACGCCGCACTTCTGGGACTGGCACAGAGGACCTTGGCCAACTACTGCGCTGCGGACAATTGGGCATTCTTGGCGAGGCTCAGAGCTAGATCCCAGAAGCTGCTGTGTGCCATCCTTTCCATTCCGCATTTGAGAACATAGCCGTTCAAAGTGTTCCTTCCATGTCTCTGGCTTGGCCATGTGCCCCTTTGAAAGTCCTGTAACAGTTGTTGTCTATAAATAAGGCATGCCCAGTGCCATCAAAGTTTGAGATGAAGGTCACTTACAAGAACACAGGAAGTACAGGGTGATGTCAGGGACACAGCTTGGTTTCATTCTTCTTCCCTCATCTGTCCCTAGTCTTTCCACCTCCCACTTCATCTAAAAAATACCTGAAGGCCCCAGAGAAAATAATCAAAGCTGTGTCACACCTGACTGGCTGTTTCTTGCTTCCTTTTAGCAAGAAGGAAGAAGAAAGAAATGAGCATTTGACTAAGAGCCTAGGAGTCCGAATCAGTTCAGACTTTCCCCCAGCAGCAGAGCCTCCTGGCCATGCCCCGGGCGGTAACGCTAATGGTGACTGCACTCACTGGGGTTATTCTGGACTCTGCATTAGGTAATCTCATCTCCCCCTCAGGACTGTGCTCTGGAAATGGAGTCTAAGAATTTCCAATTCACAGGGGGAACTCGGGCTGTAGAGAAGTTAAGCAGTACTTTCCCCAAATTTTCACTTTGAGGCATGCACAGAAAATAGTATTTGAACTTTGCCCTTAGATAAACTGGTTAGAGCTGCTCAAGGTGGAGGGGACGGGCCTTAGTACTCAGCTGCCCCAGGTATGACCTACCTGTGTGTCGAAGAGGGTGAGACCTCAGTGCATACACCCAAACGTGTTCAAGACTGTAAGACTGCACAAGCCATAGATTTGAATCCATGTTTCTCTGATTCTAGATTCCAGATCCCTTTAAAAAACATACCAGCTTCTGAGGGATGGTGTGAAAACCAGGATACTGAGACATCTCTGCTTTTAATTTTAGGTTTGAAACATGTTACCATGGCATAAACTCTACTTTCTCTCAAGTCCCACATGTTCTAACTTCAAGTGATCTAGTGAGTGAGTGTCTTATCTGATTAAGGTGTTTTTTTTTTTTTGTTTTTTTTTTTTGTTTTTTTTGCTTGTTTGCTTTTTAAATAGTAAAAGTTTGGAGATCATTCTATAGTGATCAAATCTTGCCTATTTTTAATTTACCCAGATTCTGTTTCCACCCTCAATGAACTCATTTTATTGAAATTATTTTGGGGATCCTAATTGATGTCTCAATATCTAAATTGGAAAGATATGGAGAAATCATTTATCTCTCAAGGTGATGCTACTGGTGTTTAGGCAAAAAACAGAAGACCCACCCAAGCGTAACCGTTTTCCTGGAGCTTTGGTTGACAGTGGGTCGGCCTGGCTGAGGGATGCAGCCTGTGGCTCTAAGAAGGAGGTGGAAGAGGTGCCTAAAGTGTGAGGTCCAGCGTCAAATGAACCATCCAAATGCAGGGCTTCTGGGGAGTGGCCAGGAGGGGAAGCCAGGTCTCGGTTACGTCTGCAAGCAGAGACAGAGGGACAAAGAGAACAGGTTTGCGCAGGCTAAGGAGGGCAGAATCTGGAAAGCTTTAGCTGAGGGCACCTGTAGCCTTAGTCTCAGGTTCAGAGCTGAAGTGGGTTCAATTGTACCT
>PVKU01014916.1:0-20580 GCA_004027475.1 Anoura caudifer | reverse complement strand
TAATCTTCCAAAACTCAATGAAGAAGCAGAAAGCCTGAACAGACCAATAACAGCAGATGAAATTGAAGCAGTAATCAAAAAACTCCCAACACACAAAAGCCCTGGACCAGATGGTTTCACAGGAGAATTCTACAAAGCATTTAAGGAAGAGCTAACCCCTATCCTTCACAGACTATTCCAAAAAATCCAAAATGATGGAAGACTCCCAAACTCTTTTTATGAAGCCAGCATTATCCTAATCCCAAAACCCGATAAAGACACCACAAAGAAAGAAAACTTCAGGCCAATATTGCTGATAAACCTAGATGCTAAAATCTTCAACAAAAATATTGGCAAAGAGCATCCAACAATACATTAAAAAGATCATACACCATGACCAAGTGGGATTCATCCCAGGGATGCAAGGATGGTTCAATATTTGCAAATCAGTAAGTGTAATACATCACATAAACAAAAGCAAAGACAAAAATCACATGATCATATCAATAGATGCGGAAAAAGCATTTGATAAGGTACAACACCTATTTATGATAAAAACACACAGCAAAGTGGGAATAGAGGGAGCATTCCTCAACATAATAAAGGCCATATATGAGAGACCTACAACCAACATCATACTCAATGGGCAAAAACTAAAATCTTTTCCACTAAGATCAGGAACAAGACAAGGTTGTCCACTTTCACCACTTCTATTCAATACAGTATTGGAAGTCTTAGCCACGGCAATTAGACAAGAAAAGGAAATAAAAGGCATCCAAATCAGAAAGGAGAAAACTAAACTATCATTGTTTGCAGATGACATGATAGTGTACATAGAAAATCCTATAGACTCGGCCAAAAAACTGTTCAACCTAATTAATGAATTTGGCCAAACAGCCGGACACAAAGTCAATATCCAGAAATCAAAGGCATTTTTGTGTACCAACAATGAAACAGCAGAAGCAGAAATCAAGAAATCCCCATTTGATATAGCAAAAAGAAAAACAAAATACCTAAGAATAAACCTAACCAAGGAGGCATAAGACCTGTATGCAGAAAACTACACAACACTGAAGAAAGAAATCAAGGAGGACACAAGCAAATGGAAACATATACCATGTTCATGGATCAGAAGAATTAACATCATCAAAATGTCCATACTAAATGCCCAAAGCAATTTACAGATTCAATGCAATACCTATTAAAGTACCAATGGCATATTTCACAGACATAGAACAAACACTTCAAAAATTTATATGGAACCATAAATGACCCCAAATAGCTGCAGCAATTTTGAGAAAGAAGAGCAAAGTAGGAGGAATCACAATACCTGATACCAAACTGTATTACAAGGCCACTGTAATCAAAACAGCCTGATATTGGCATAAAAACAGGCACATGGACCAGTGGAATAGAACAGAGAACCCACAAATAAACCCAAGTCTCTACAGTCAATTAATATTAGACAAAGGGGGCAGCAACGTAAAATGGAATAAAAATAGCCTCTTCAACAAGTGGTGTTGGGAGACCTAGACAGCTACGTGCAAAAAAAAAAAAAAAAAAAATGAAACGCAAGCACCAACTTACACCATACACAAAAATAAATTCAAGGTAGATAAAAGATTTAAATATAAGCCATGACACCATTAAAGTCCTAGAGGAGAACATGGGCAGGAAAATCTCAGATATTTCATGCAGCAACATTTTTACTGATATGTCCCCTAAAGCAAGGGACAGAAAGGAAAGAATAAACAAATGGGATCGCATCAAAATAAAAAGCTTCTGCATGGCTAAAGAAAACAGTATTAAAATAAAAAGAGAACCAACCATATGGGAAAACATATTTGCCAATGATACCTCAGACAAGGGTTTAAGCTCCAGAATATATAAAGAACTTACATGGCTCAACTCTAAGAAGACAAGCAATCCAATTAAAAAATGGGCAAAGGACCTGAACAGACACCTATCCAAGGAGGACATACAGAGGGCCTAGAGACATGTGAAAGGATGCTCAATATTGCTAGCCATCAGAGAGATGCAAATTAAAACCACAATGAGATACCACTTCACACCAGTCAGAATGGCCATCATAAACAAAGCAACAAACAACAAGTGTTGGAGAGGTTGTGGAGAAAAGGGGACCCTAGTGCACTGTTGGTGGAATTACAAACTGGTACAGCCACTATGGAAAAAAGTATGGATTTTTCTCAGAAAACTAAAAATGGATCTACCTTTTGACCCAGCAATTCCACTGCTAGGATTATATCCTAAGAACCCTGAAACACCAATCCAAAAGAACCTATGCACCCCAATATTCATAGCAGCGCAATTTACAATAGCCAAGTGTTGAAGCAACCTAAGTGTCCATCAGTAAATGAATGGATCAAAAAACTATGGTACATTTACACAGTGGAATTCTATGCAGCAGAAAGAAAGAACTCCTACCCTTTGCAATAGCATGGATGGAACTGGAGAACATCATGCTAAGTGAAATAAGGCAGGAAGTGAAATACAAATACCATATGATCTCATCTTTAACAGGAACCTAATCAACAAAAGAAACAAACAAGCATAATATAACCAAAGACACTGAAATTGAGAACAGGCTGACAGTCACCAGAGGGGAGAGGGGAGGGAATTTCAGGGGAAATGGGGAAGGGTTTAGAGCAGAAAGTATAAAGGACACATGGACAAAAACTAGGAGGGGGGTGGAAATGGGAGGGAGGTGGGGAGGGCTGGGGCGGTGGGCTGGGATAGGAGTAAAAGACAGATAACTGTACAAGAACAACAATTAAAATAAAATTTAAAAAAAAAAAAGAGGTCCACAGGTCTGCCAAGTGCCATCTTCCAGCGGATCTCTGTATAGAACTTGAGGATAAGATTTTAAAAAAAAGAACTGTGAACAGCTACAACACATCTTTGCATTTTCCTTGAAAGTGAAGTTACAAACCAGCAAAGGACGAAACTGCTTGTACCTACACAAGGAATAGAACTCTGTGTGCAGAAGTTTCGACGACTTGTTATGGAAACATATTCTCATGAAAACTGGAAATTAATCTATGCAAGTTTTTCCAACAGGCACGGGTAAATACCTTTATAAAACTGAAAGGGACAACAACTTTTGCCTTTCTTTGGGAATAGTAAGCTTCTTTTGACATTCTTTAAGCTATTCTTGATCATCGAACTGGACTTGTGTGCTGACTTTATTATTTAGTAGGCAATTATTTCTGAGAGCCTCTGTTTTCCTACCTGAAAAAATGGAAGCAGCAAGCCTTGCCTTGACCTCACATAGTATTTGTGAGGTCTAAATCAGATCTGAAAGCACATAATAAAAACTCAAGCATCATCTACAAGCAAAAAACTTGTATGTAAATATTTATAGCAACATTATTCATAATAGCCAAAAAGTGGAAATAACTGACTCAAATGTCCACTAAGTGATACACGGATATACCAAATGTATAGAATAGCTCTGCAGTGGAATATTTCTTGACCACAAAAAGGAATGAAATACTGATACACGTCACAACATGGATGAACGTTGAAAACTTTATACTAGGTGAAAGAAGCCAGCACACACACCAAAAAAAAAAAAAAAAAAGAAATAAACCCAGGCCCTTATATGATTCTATTTATATAAAATATCCAAAGTAGGGAAACCCGCAGGCAAAAAGTAGATGAGTGGTGCAAGGCTGGGACGACAGAATACTGGAGAGTCACTGCTCATGGGGACAGGGGTCATGATGTGTTTTTAAATTAGATCATGGTGATGGCAGCATGAGTCTGTGAATATACTAGAAACCCCTGAATTGTAAACTTTAGAAGGGTGAATTTATGGAACATGAATTAGATCTCAGTTTTATAAACTATACAATACTAATGTAATATACAAAAAAAATAACTCCTATAACTCAAAACCCACAAAAATCAAATAACCTGGTTTAAAAATGGGCAAAATGCCCTGGCTGGTGTGGCTTAGTTAATTGAGCACTGGCCTGCAAACCGAAGAGTTGCTGGTTCAATTCCCTGTCAGGGCACATGCCTGGGTTGTGGGCCAGGTCCTCAGTGGGGGGATGCATGAGAGATGACTACACATTGATGTTTCTGTCCCTCTCTTTCTCCTTCTTCTCCCCTCTGTCTAAAAATAAATAAATAAAATTTTTTTAAAATGAGCAAAAGACTTGAATAGACATTTTTCCAAAGATGATGTACAAACAGCCAACAAGCATATGAAAAGATGTTCAAAATCAGAAATCAGCAGATAAATGCAAATGAAAACCACAATGAGATACTACCTCACATCCATTAAGATGGCCAATCTCAAAAAGATAGAAAAAGACAAGTGCTGGCAAGGATGTGGAGAAGTTGAAACCCTGGTACACTGTTGGTGGGATTGTAAATGGTGCAACGGCTATGGAAAAGAGTATGGAGATTCTTCAGAAAGTTAAAAATAGTACCAGCTATTCCACTTCAGGGTATATATCCAAAAGAATTGAAAGCAGGGTCTCAAAAGAGATGTTTGCACACCCAAGTGTACTTATTCTGCAACTGGGGTATGGTTTTGGTTTCCAGTTCAAGTGAGTTCCCCCCCTCACCCAGTATTGCTCAGAATGCAATCCTTAAGCCCTTACCTGCCCAGACTTATGGATATCCACCTATTCCTATTCTCTTGCCATGCCCTTATAAGAATTCCACGTGATTTTCAGTTCAGCCTGAAAATTCCTGCCTGTAGTTATGGGAATGAGAATGCATAGCACTCTCTTGACCCTGGAGAACACTACAATCACCACCAATTGGCCACCAGACCAGGAGAACATTGCAGCTGATGAGACCACCTGTCCCCACTACAGCTGCTAAAACAGGGTGTAGACCAAGAAGCCATACAATGTGAGAAAGAACAGGTCCAGTGACCAGGGCTTTTTGGAGCCATCCACATGGCCACTTTACCAGGCTATGCCAGTCATCAGGAGGACTGCACTGGGACAAGTTCATTGATGTCCCACACTTCAGACTTAGGAATACCTTTCTGATTCACAGCTGCAGTCTCCAGTCTCACCCAGCCCTACATAGTAACTACATTGCAGGACCCTTGTTGCCATCCCCTACCTCTGGTGTTTGCTCTGTGTCACCTAAGTCCACTTCAACAGATTTCATCTCTGAATCTCAGGGAGAAAGTGCCGATAGTGCCTTCCCTTCCAGAAGGCCCTTGGCCTTCGTATGCTAATTTTCCCATCTGTCTGCCAACAACATTCAAACTCTATATATCATGAGTTTGCTGAAAAAGAAATAAGAAGGAAAATTTACTAGGTACCAAATAACAGCCCTTCTCTCTTTTTCTAGTGGAAGGGTGGGATAGAGGTAGGGGTCAGATAGAAATACCAAGGTGGGAAGATTCATGGAATATTTTTCACCAGCCACTGGGTTTACCACCTCTGAAAAGCCCAATGACCTTCCTTCATTCAGTAGTCTAATCATTCTCACTCCTGTTTCTCTTTGAATCTCCAATTCTGTCTTTGAAGAGTTCTTGTAAGTGTTCATGGAGTCAAACTGCAAGTGAGGTTAGAGAGACAAGGATTATTTCAAATTTCCTTGGCTTTGGAGCAACTGTCAATGTATTTTAATAAGGTATGATTATCCCTAAAGGCAGTGGAAGCAGGGTTTATTCCAGGCTTGGCAGTGAGGAGCTACCCTAAGCCTTAAAGGCTATCACTTCCTGCCACCAAGGAATTCCTTGCCTGGGCCTTGGTAGAGAATGCACTGCATTTTGGAGAAGACATAGCCCTATGAGGGAAAGGTGTGTGTAGTTTGGGTGGAGTCACATAACCACCCAGCTGTGGGCATGAAGAAAGAGCAGAGGCTGAGAATCAGGTTAGGTATGAGGAGACCCTTGGGTGGCCTCCAGATGCAGAGGAACCAGTTCTGAGTTTTCCACAGTGCAGTTCAAGGCCATTTTGACACTGGCTGACAGCTCAGACTTTCCTGGAAAACAATGGGCATTTTCCCAGAAAAACAGCTCAGTCTAATGCATCTCTACCGGTTTTGAAGTTACAACCTAAATTTAAAAATGTACACCAGATAGGATATTGGGACACTGTGATACGTGATATTATGGTAACATTGCCTTCCAACCAAAAACATTTATCAAGTGCCTTCTATGTGACAGGCATCATCGGAGATGTTAACAACCTTGATCATCTAAACTACACAATATCCTGTGAGGTATGCAGAATTATCTCCACTTGGTTAATGAGAGAACTGAAAGTCAGAGAAGCATCCCCAAATTCACATGATTAGTCAGCCCAAGGTATGAATTTCAAACCCAGGCCTACCAAACCTGTATGTGCCCACTACACCATGACACTGCAGCACCTCAAATTTCTTGCTTTCTCCCCTCATCTCTGTGAAAGAAAAAACCATCCAGACACGTGTTAAAGATGGTATGGAAGACTGTTCAAGAAGGGCACCATTTCAATGGCAGTTTTACAGTAAGAGACAGAGATCAGGCTCAACTCCGAATACAAGGACAACTAGAGATTTACTGCCATGGAGCAGCAAGGGGAAATTACTATGAGGAAACATCAGGCTAGTGGGATTCTTGCTAGGCTGACAAATTCAACAGGATTCTTGCTAAAGGCAGGCCAGGGTGATAGAAAAATATTGGCAGTGGAATTGAGAACTTTGATCAGATAATCAAGGGTGATCACATATCAGTGTTGGGGATTTTCATGAAACTGATTCAGCAGGAATTTTGCTAAACTGGAATAACCAAACCAAACCAAAGACCGGGCCTAAGGTCAAGACCTAGTCGCAAAGAGAACTCAGACTGTTGGTGGGAATGCAGATTGGTGCAGCCACTATGAAAAACAGTGTGGGGGTTCCTCGAAAAATTAAAACTGGAACTCCCTGATGACCCAGTGATTCCACTTCTAGGTATAATCCAAAGAAACCTGAAACACTCATTTGAAAAATATATATGCATCCCTATTTTCATTGCACTGTTATTTTTACCATAGCCAAGCTATGGAAGCAGCCCAAGAGCCCACCAGTAGATGAATGGATAACTGTGGTACACTTACACAATGAGATACTTACTGAGCCATAAAAGAGAATGAAATCTTAATGATTTGCAACAGTATAGGTGGACCTAGAGTGTATTGTGCTCAGTGAAATAATCAGTCTGAGAAAGACGAGTGCCATATGATTTCACTTATATAGAGAATCTAAATAACAAAATTAATGAACAAACAAAATTGAAACAGGCTCATAGATACAGAGATAGACTAGTGGTTGCCAGACTATATCCCCTATGCTCTATTTTACATCCCTGTGACTGCTTTGTAACTACCAATTTGTCCTTCTAAATCTCACCTTTTTCACCCTGTTCCCCAACATCCTTCCTGTCTGGCCACCATCATCAACCTGTTCTCTGTATCTAAGAGTCTGTTTCAAATACTAACCTGTAGGACAGCTGTTTCTACAAATGCCCATAACTAGAACAGTATGAATGAGAAAGTTCTAGCTGTTTCCCTTCTCGATGGGGGACATCTAAGAACCCAATTTTCTCCTGGATATCCATAAGTATCTGGAAGCTTCCATGATGTAGAGACAGCTGTGGTGGCTATAAAAAAGACTGGATAAAGGATCAGACCAGTGGTGTGACCAGCAAACTTGAACCAACTTGCAGGAGCCAATTGATAAGTTTTCAGGAATTGGGCAAACCAGTTGTTAAACACAGTCATTATTAAAAATTAAATTGTAGAAACTGACACTGAATGCTAGACCACCTCTGAACCTCAACCCTGATCTTAGTTCCCAGTGTCCATCCTAAGGAGGCAGCCATTGCAGTGGATCACTTGACTGTGAGTGCAGCCTGGGGGTGGGTCCTGGGCTTCTCCTGGTACCCAGGGCCGCGGCCACTCATGGCTCACTCCCCACAGCCGAGCCCAGCTCCCATCATGGGGAGTCTTCTTTGACCCTGTTCTGTTTCTATTTAGACCTGACTGGGGATGTAATCCTGAGGTCCTCCTTGTCTGCGGTCTGGCTTTGCTCTTGAAAATCATCTCCCCAGGTTCCCAGACCCCAGCAAGTGCCAAGAGCTTTTAGCCTCAAACCATAATCCCTAACCCTAAACTCTAACCTCTAACCCTAAACCTAACTTTAACTTCTAACAGCTAAGCTTAATCAAAACCTCTAACACTAAAGAAAATCTTAAATGGTTACTCCAACCCTTAATCCTAACCTGAACACCCAACTCTACTATCAACTCTATCTGCAACCTTCTAACCTCAATTCTAACATGTAACTCTAACCCCTAACCTTAACTCCCAACCCTAACCCCTTTCCCTTTCTCCCAATCCCTTTCTCAGGGATTCTGCTCACCTGCCCCAACTTCTTCCCCTTGTTTCCTCTCAGGGTCAACAGCTTTTTTAGAAAAGGACTTGCTATTTCCCAGAACTCTTTGGGCCAGGCTAGTCTAGCCAGCTGGAAATTCTTTGGTCTACACTTGGAGGGTTGTCCAAATAACAGAGCCATTTTGGATCTGACTTCCAATCCCAGCATTTCCCTTCCTACACCATCCTGCTCCAGGAATGTGTCATTTCCCAGCCCAAACCTGAGACAGGATGACAAGCTTCAATTAACTGGGAAATTAATTTAGGAGGAAAATGTCTTCCTTTATAATGTTCACTAAATTAAGCAGCTTGAATTCTGGAGCTAGCCTGCTCAGCCACTTAACTCCTGGTATAACCCTGGCAAGTCAGTGAACTTCTCTGTGCCTCAATTGCTTTCTCTATAAAATGGGTTCAATAATAGTACCTTTCTCATGGGGTGGCTGGGAAGATTTAATGAGTTAATATGTGAAAGCACTCAGAACAGTACCTGGCACCACAGTAACCACCAAATAAGTGTTTGCTTTTGTTCACATTAGTATGAATATTGCAAAAAAAGTATACATTTGCCTTTTCAGACTCCCACTTTCTTTTATGAAGGCAAGAAAAGAAAAAAACTAAACATGCTTATTTTAGAAATTTTACAAAGAACAGAAAAGTATTAAAAAGAAGAAAAATGGCCCACATCCAGCCAGTTACTTACATTTCAAGGACAAAGGATAATTTGACTTTGCTAACAGTCTGCGTTTTAGCAGATTTTCAGTTGCTGCAGCCCTGCCCAGCCGAGCAGAGCTGTACTTTGATTTTATTTTGCTCTTGGCACTCAACTCTAATTCCAGGCATAACATGGGGTCCCTGTATGTTTGTCTTTCCCACCAGGTTGGAAGTTCCTGGAGGAGAGGAACAGTGTCTTTTTTATTTTTTATATTTATTGGTTTTAGAAGGGGAAGGAGAGAGGGAGGAAGGGAGAGAGAGGAAGGGAGAGAGGGAGAGAGAGAGGAGAGGGAGAGAGGGGGAGAGAGAGAGAGAGATTTGTTATTCCACTTACTTATGCATTCATTGGTTGATTTTTATATGTGTCCTGACTGGGAATCAAACCCGCAACCTTGTCATATCAGGACAACACTTCCACCAACAGAGCTATCCGGCCAGGGCCAGAATAGTGTCTCTTTAATCTCTACATTCCCCAGGACACCCAGCACAGAGTCAGGCCTAGGATGACGCCCTCTCAATGACATTATTTGGATTTCTGTTTCACATGTCTTTGCTCTGAAATGCTGTTTTCTAGCAGAACTATCTTCGAAATAAATGTAGGAAGAAAAAAAATTATCCACTTTGAATTGGGTGGGGCTCTGCACTACACCTCTTTTCACAAATCTTAGAAAGACCACTTTCCTCTATGGGGTAATTTCAAACATTTTTTCCATGCGGTATGTGGTTCATTAAAGTGGTGATTTTCCACTTGCACATACAAAAATGAAAAGCGAGCTGTCCAAAGCCATGCCCCAAAGAAACATGGCATCTGTTCTGAGCTTATTTCTGCTAACTACCTGCCAAAGACCACAAACCAATGAGGAGGTTCTTTCTCAACACATATAACTATAGTCTAATCAACATTGGCTCCTCTCTTACACTTAGCAAGTGCCTCCCCAAGCTGTAAAATGAGAAATGGAAACATGAGGCTTAATATATCATGAACATGGGTTATTTTTAAGATAGTGTTTTTCATTTTATTTTTTAAGGTTAATAAGATTTTTTATTATATAACTATTTTCATTTTTTTAAATTTTATTTGTTTTTTAGAGAGAAGGGAAGGGAGGAAGAAAGAGAGGGAGAGAAATATCTGTTGGTTGCCTCACACAGGTCCCCAACTAGGGACCCGGCCCACAACTCAGGCATGTGCCCTCACTGGGAATTGAACCAGTGACTTTTGGTTTGCAGGCCAGTGCTTAGTCCACGGAGCTACAGCAGCCAGGGCAAAAAAAAAAACTGGTTTTTAAGAAAAATTTGTAAAGAGCAAGAGAGGATGGAACAGACATGTCAATTTCTGATATAATTCTGCTTTCCATCTCAGCCACATCTCCCCTCTCCTTTCCCTCTGACATTTTTTCCAGTTGGCCTGATGCTTACAGCAGAGAGAGCTGATCTAACTTTTTTCCTTCCTAGAGAGGCCTTATATGATGTTTATGTTCAAACCGAATATTCTTAGTGGAAGTCAACTAGGGGACAGACACAATAAAAGAATGAATGTGCAAGCTTACAATCCAAAAGAAAAACAGACTCTCCCACCAAATCATGAGCATCTTCTAAATCACACAGAACATCAGCGGAGGCAGAAAATACATGTATATATGTATGTAGATGAAAGAAATGCTTAAGTATAATATAAATTTATGCATCGGCCTCCAAAAGCTGACAAGAAGAAGAAAGTAATCAAGGATTGACTCTGTATACCAAAATCCAGGAAAGAGCCAGGGCTGTCTTGTCATTGCTATTTTTCCTCCCCCATAATAGATTCTCTTCATTCTTCCACAAGCATTGTACCACGCTGTGTTTAGGGCATAGGTCAGAGCTGGGAAGCCAACTCGGAAAGCAAGACTTTCCCAAGGGTGTCATCTGGTGGTGCTTCTGTGTATTACAACATGGCTTCCACTTCAAGCAGACAAAGCTGGAAGCAAGAAGCAAATGACTTGGCATCAGTCCTTTCAGGATTTAGAAAGCTGACCCTTTGCGATTTGGCATTGAATTGTGAGTAGCAAGTGTCAAACACACAGGTGTTGAGAGAAAGTGCTGCCACAAGGTGGAAATCATATATTAGGAAATCAAAAGTGTTGGGTCAGCCTGAACACTCAGCTGGTTTCATTAATTAGCACACCTCGTCTTTTTTTTTTTTTTTTTAATCCAGCCGTGAAAATGTTTACAAAAGACCACTGAGGATAGACTCATAAAAATGCAATTTCTAGGGAAAGGAGTTAGAATTGCTACATTTTAGGGACAAAAGCACAGCAATCCCTTTAGCTGTGGGCTTCTTAACCTAGGGATCATGATCCTGCTTTAGGGAAACTAAACTCCTTGAAATTGAACAGAAAAAGAAGTATGTTGGCACATACAAGGTATTTTAATAGAGAGGAACCATGTTTTTTAATCAGATTCTCAGAAAAGTCCGTGGCCTAAAATAGGGTAAGAACTAATGCTTGAGATCCTAACCTAACCTGTAAGAAAACTCTGTCTACAACAGCCTTGACAAATTCGGCTTCTCTCAATTTGGACTTTACTGCTGTGGAGACATCATTTACTTTGAGGCAGTTGGTAATTGCTTCTAAGCATTTGGAAGTGTCAATATTGAATTGGACTGTGTTTCGCCAGGATGTGAACCCACAGGGCTTAGTCCCACTCCCTATCCCAGCAAAAGATAATCTACTCCTTTTCCAAATGGTGTTCCTTCACACATATAGTGCTGGCTTGGATGTCCACCTTCCAAATATCCCCTTTCCCTCAGCTAAACCTATGCAGCATCTACAGCTTTCAATTGCCATAATTTTCAGATCTTCCATTTCTCAGGTATCCTCTCCCTTTTTTGAGTTGGCGCTTCCTTCAAAAGTGGACACACAAAACTGAATGCACTCCCTGCCATGACAACCCCTTCCACCTACAGATTGCCTGGCTTGAACTTGTTCAAAACATCCAGGGACTCTTTCTTTTCTATTTCTGTATCTAACCTCCAGTTTCATCATGAGTCTTTTACCCTTTCCAGTTTATTTTTTTTTAAGATTTTATTTATTTACTTTTAGAGAGAGGAGAAGGGAGGGGAAAAGAGAGGGAGAGAAACATGGGTCAGTTGCCTGCCACATGCACCCTGACCAGGGAATGAAACTGCAAGCCAGGCGTGTGCCCTGACAGGGAATCAAACCTGCGACCTTTTGGTTTGCAAGATGATGCCCAACCCACTGAGCCACACTGGTCAGGGCCACCCTTTCCAGCTAAAAGAGCACTCTCCTTAGTAAACAACAATGAAAAGGGGAAAACGAATAAAAAATTGTGTGGTTTTTCTCCCTGACATTTGTCCATATCACTTCTCTCACCCTGAGCAGACCTATCCTTTCCTTATTTCATTTCTGGTTCAAATACAGCATAAAAGCTCTTTTATTGCTATCATTAGTATTGTTCTCAAATCTGACCTTATTCTTGCCTTTTGATTTCAATTCTGAGACATGTATGACAGGCTTTGTGTTTATCTTTTAATGGTGCCAGGTTTCTGGTTTTGTGCATAGCTCTTTAAAACCAAAGCTACTGAAGAGCCCTTTCTGCATCCCCAATGGCTTCCTTAGATCTGCCCTATTTTCTCCTTTCTCTGGCTTCCTTTGTAGTTATATATTATGAACAGGGTTTTAAAAATATTTTATTTTTGACTTTAGAGAGAGAAGGAGAGAGAGAGAGAAAGAGAGGGCAAGAAACAGCAATGTGACAGAGAAACACTGATTGTTTGTCTTCTGTATGTGCACCAGGGGATGGAACCCACAACCCAGGCATGTGGCCTGATGGGAATCGAACTGGAGACCCTTCAATTTGTGGATGACGTCCAACCCACTGAGCCACACAGGCTGGGGCATGAACAGGTTTTCAGCAACTATTTTCCCTTATTCATTTCTATCTTTTGGACTTTCTGGCCATGAGCTCATACCCAGATTATTTTGTAAAATTTTAAAAATCTTCTTTCTTAAACTCTGCAGACATGCCTGGAGGTTCCTTTCTTGGCTAGGTCAAATTGTCCTTGTCATTTTTTCCCTGTCTCCCACCACTCCCCTGTTACCTCACTGATCATAATTAGAATCAGTGTATTGGTTCTTCTCATACCTTCATCAGCAGTGTAACGTATGAAAAGTACACAAAAGAGACAGTGGCAAATGATAAAGGCCAGAGGCGAAACTACCAAGGAAAGGATAGAAAGGGCAGTTCAGAAGGAATGCTAGACTTGCTGTTTGTGTCTCAGTTCTCCGTCTGGGCTCAGCCTGAGGGCAGGGAGTATTTTTAGAGACCAGACATGGAGATCTGGCAGTGGAATGAGCACAAAATGTACAAGGGTGGGTGCAAGCTCTCACGTCCTCCTTACCTTGGGACACTAATTCCTGAGCACCAGCAGCAGAAGTCTTCTGGAACATCATGAACTATAGAAGCTATGGACCTCATACAATCCCTTAGCTGCAATTGTCCCAGAAATCCGGGCAGGCTGAGCAGGACAACTGAAGGTATCAGAGCCTGCAGCAGAGGGGCTGAGTACCTGGTGGGACAAAGCTTGCCCTCTAGGTGCACACAAGCAGACTCTGGGCCAGCGTATGCCTTGTGTGTACTGGTATATTGATGTATGGTGTTCTTCATCAATTGTCTCCTGCCCAGTCCTTGCTCATCTCTCTTCAACTACCTCCTCTGGCTACAGGCCCAGGCTTTGGCCTCTTCTTCCTGGTCCATCACCCTCACATGCCATGAGCAGTAGGTTGTCTAAATCTTAAATACTATCCGGTGAAGTAGTATGTACACTGGCCTCATTTCATGAATATGAGTAAACACACAAGCTTATATAAATCCCCAGGTCCTCTGCCCTACATCAAGATATATCTTGCACACTTGGCTGTGTTGTCCAATGTGGTAGCTTCTAGCCACCTGTGACTATTGAAATTAAAATGAATCTTTAAAACAATAAAATAAATGGAGTAAAATTAAATTAAAATTCAGTTCCTCAGTCCCAC
Source organism: Anoura caudifer (assembly GCA_004027475.1). Taxonomy (NCBI): domain Eukaryota; kingdom Metazoa; phylum Chordata; class Mammalia; order Chiroptera; family Phyllostomidae; genus Anoura; species Anoura caudifer. The sequence continues at coordinate 6,470 of PVKU01014916.1, read as the reverse complement.
TAGCCACATTTCCAATGCTCAATAGCGACAGGTGGGCTGTGGCTACTGGAATGGAACAGCACAGACAGGACATTTCCATCATCCCAAGTCCCATGGGACGATGAGTGCCACTTTCAAGGCTAGCGTCACTGGTTTTTCTCTTACAGACTAAATAAAATGAGTTCTCTTTTGCTGGTTTCTATAGGCTCCTGTGCATTACTCCTATGATGTGTCTACCCTAATGTACGAGGATGCTAATATGCTGCCTGGGGTGTGGGCTGGAGGATGGCAGTGAAGGTAACCACTTCCCCAACCTTCCTGGGTCCCAGAGAGCATCAGGGGCAACTGAAAGTCTTTGGGCTGCAGGCCTGTTTCTTCATCTAGGGACTTTCTTGCGCATTAAACACATTCAAGCACATCTCATCTGGTTTGCCAGCACCCACCTCCCCTGAGTCCCCAGTCCGCACAGAACATTGGGAATGTGGTGAAGGGTTTTTAACACAAAACTATACACAGCACACTCCCCTCACCCACCCCCATCAATGTTGAAATCTCTGGTTAAAAACAAAATGAGGGGAGTGGACCTTGCCAGCATCCATATTCAGGCCCTAGAGGGATCAAGATTCCCCCCCCCCACCCCATATTTTAAATGGGTTTTTTTAGGACCAACAGAGCTGACATTCTTTAACCAGTTGGGTGCTTTCTGCCTTTAGGCAGGAAACGCAGCAGCAGTTTTGTGGACCCTTCTCTAAAAGTCAATTAAACTGCTTAACACTTGAGTAGTCAGTTCCTGCCAATCCACCACCTCTATCTGCACCTCAAAAGAACTTACTTATGCTGATCACGCCTATTAACGTAACTTCTTAAACAGCCCCGGGGAGTTAGCACCAAGTCTCTTGCCAGGTGCAAACTGGCCTATTAAAAGGGGTTTGTTGGGGGTGGGGAGGAGGCAGGATGGAGACAGGGTTCCTAAGGCCACTACACAGCTCTCTAAACGGAGTCAGGGGCCCAGAGCTTCCATCCTCAGTTTTGTTTTCCCTTTCTAGCTTGTCATTTCTTGGGGTTATCCCTATACCTTCACCAAATGTTTGTGAAATATTATGAGTTTGTCTTTGGGGAGCTAAAGGACAGGCTTGTGTCCACTGCTGGGAGGAAAGCTGTAGAGCAAAACCCACCGACCATGAGGCTCTGCAGGCACAGGCTGGCTAGGGAGACAGCCCTGGCCCAAGTGTATGCGTGTGCATATGGTACATAGGCCTTCAGCAGAGAGGTCTTTCAGAAATACAGGGTAGGGCAAAAGTAGGTTTACAGTTGTAATACAAATTAATACTATAATAACTAATAAATAATCATATGAGAATAAACTCTGTGTTTTGCATACTCTCAATTGGCATCTGACTTTTGCCCCACCCTGTATTTAGAAGGGGAATCCAGAAGGACTGGAATTGCCATGGTGTGGAGGATGGGCAGCGTATCAGGCAAGTCCCTGCAGTAATGACACAGCACGCTCAAAAGTGGAACTGGCTCTGCCTGGTGCGCCTCAGTGGATTGAGCACTGACCTGCGAATCACAGGGTCACCAGTTCAACTCCCAGTCAGGGCACATGCCTGGGTTGAGGGCCAGATTCCCAGTTGTGGGAGTGTGAGAGGCAACCACACATTGGTGTTTCTCTCCCTTCCTTTCTCCCTCCCTTCCCCTCTCTCTAAAATAAGTAAAAAAAAAAATTTTTTTTTAGTGGAACTGGTGATCATTTAATGGAGATGTGCAAAATGAGGGCAGGGTTTGAGGAAATCAGCAAGGGCTAGTGAGGTGCCCCAGGGCAAGCAACAGAGGAAGCCCCCTCACACCCAGGCCTGAAGGGGCACAGGGTGGGAGCAGTCACCAAAGCTGGTGGTAGCCCTGGCCTTTGCTAGAAGAAAACAGCTGCTATGCTACCTAGCCTGGCAGAGGGCAAGCTGGCGGAACAAACAGCCCAACCACCTTCTTGCAGTCTCCAGTCTCCTGCCAGAGACCCCACTGGCTGGACTCAACGCTGGGGCAAATGGAGAATCTCCAGCTCAGGAGCTCAACTTATTTTCCAAGTTATTATCTGGAGGCCTTGAAGACATCTGCGTTACACAAAGACACACAAAGACACACGGGAGCCATTGTTCATAGCTTGTCTTTGTCCAACACCTCCGCCTTCCTTCTTCTGCAAACAGAAGCCCCTTTATCATGCAGAACTGCCTTTCTCCCATTTTGTGTGGTTCTCTCCCCTCTGACAACAAAGTTGGATTGTCATCAAGGTCCGGCCAGTTGTAATACCCCATCTCCCCAGCCACTGGAGGTGGGAACATGAGCCAAGTTGAGCTAAATGGGATTCTTCCCTGATCCTCTCCCTCTCCCTCCTCCTCCCTCTCCCTCCCCCCTCCCCTGTCCTTTCTTGCTTCCTTCCTATTTTCTGTTTGTCCATATATCTGCAGCTGATAAACTAGAGCAACTCTCTTTTCTCTGGGGTTAACTAAGCTGGGATGTTGTGAGCTTTGTCCTCTCCCCCCACTACAAGGAAGAATATCTGGAAATAAAGAGACCAATGCAGAAACTCAGAGTTAAGAGCAGAGAGTGGCCGAGAGCCCTTATGGTGTCATTTGACATCTTTAGGGTCCCTGCAACAGGCTCTACCTCGGAACATGTCAGTTTCCAGAGCCAATAATTCCCTCTTTTTGCCTAAAGTGGCTTGAATTGGATTTCTATGATATGCACTAGAAATGGTGTGCCACAGGAGCCCTGACTATACCACAAACACACACTCAGACACACACTGACCTATCGCTACCCTCTCTCCAGGGCAGCCACCCCATACTCTGCCAGCCTCCATGCTTTATAACCTGCATTCGCAGAAAGCTGTAATCTCATCAACCCCCACAGAAATGCTAAATCATTGTGTGCTTCTTTTTAGTATGGCATATAAGGGGAAACAATTTTAAATTTAAAAAAATGAACTTAGATGACTATACTATTAAAGATTGTCTTATAATTTCCATTTTAATATATTCTTTAATAGTATTCATAATATAGAAAGTTTGACTCTTCCCCATTTAACAAGTGATGCATGCTGCTTAATTTATTTTAAATTAAGTATGCAAGAAAGAGCATGGTTTATCTACAAATTCAAATGACATATTAATACCGCATTTGGAGACCAAATGCGGTATTAATATGTAGATTGAAATTTAACTATGTGTTTCAAGCCTCCAAAGTGCTTCCATGACCTGATATTTGGAATTCTTAAATTTTGCACTTAAAAAAAATCAATTACTTTATTATTATAATTTTCATGTTTTGTTTCTAAAAGAGGAGACAGAGCACTTTCTGGCTGCTATTTGCAAGTACTTCTCCAGAAATAACACGCTGTGGGCTTGGATAATTTTATTCCCATAAAGGAAACGCCAAATTAGATAAAATTTTTCTCTTTTTAACTTTTGTTTTGAAGAACTAGAAATATCCTGATGTATCAAGAAATGATAATATGAATGTACCTTCCAGGTCTAAGGTCAAAATTCAAAATAATCATGTCTATGTCCCTCATTAGCTCATTCTATTTTTTGTACCATCCCATTTTTAAGTGCACAGTTCGGCGGTTCATTCTATTCACTAAATCAGTATTCTTGAATCCTCCTCTCTTTAACCAATAAACCAATGTGTTAAACAACTGAATAAATCATCGAAAGATGTTAAATGGTGAAAACCACCGCTGTAGCAGGTGAAGTTGTCAGCTGGGCGATGAAAGAATCATCTTCCTGGTTTGTGCTAAGCAGCACTGTCTGACAGACTTTCTCTGGTGATGGAAACGTTCCATAGTCTGCACTGATCTGTACAGTCCAATACAGTAGCCCCTAGGCACATATGGCGCTTGATGATATGGCTAGTGCAACCAGGGGATTGCATTTTACATTTCATTTCATTTTAATCACTTTAAATTTGAATATGTGGGACATAGTTATACTATTATTCATTATTTACTTGAAATTTCAACTTAATTGGGTGCCCTGTATTTTTATTGCCTAAATGTGGCAACCTTAGTCACAGAATCTCAGTAACATTGACCTTGACTCCTCCAATGGGAAATTTGAGTGGAAAGTTCTCTACCCATGACCTCAGGAAGCAGATTTTACCTTATCTTGGCCAGAAAGGGCATCTAGCTGATGTTTTTCTTTTTTAATAAAGATTTTATTTGTTTCTTTTAGAGAGGGGAGGGAGGGAAAAAGAGAGGGAGAGAAACATCAATGTGTGTTTGTCTCTCACATTCCCACAACTGGGGACCTGGCCCACAACCCAGGCATGTGCCCTGACTGGGAATCAAACAGGCGACCTGTTGGTTCGCAGGCAGGCATTCAACCACTGAGCCACACCAGCCAGGGCCTGATGTTCTCTTTTTAAGACAGTTTTTCAGAGGAATAATGGCTGAGAAAAATCAATATAACTGATGAATAAAAAGACAAACTTGTACTATCATCTATATACTCATACTTATTTCTATGCAATGGAATCCATCCTCCATAGACAGGTTGCAATGGGAAATGGGAGGCTGTCCAGGGAGCCTAATTTAGTCAAGGATAATTTTGGGTTTGGGGCATGGTCCTTGGTACTGGGACTGCAGCAGGGAGAAATGGAATCCGTGGGTCATGATACTGATTGTAAAGTAAACCTCCTCTCCAGAATTGCTTAATTCCTTAATCACCTCAATAAGTGACTACCACACTAAAGTCATCTTGTGGGAATTGAAAAAAATAAGATCCAGATTCTTTCCTTACAACTATACTTACGTTTTGCTTCAAAAACAAACCAAAAAAAGTATAGCAACTAGAATATTGCCAGTTCTCAGGAGGACTTGATAATATTTTCCCAACAACCCTGTAATTTCAAGATGTGATCAAATATAGGTGCCTTTATACCTCCATTCACTCTAGCCCTCATTCTCTGCCATAACAATCTCCTCTTTGGCTTTCGTAAGAAACCGGTTCTTGATGCCTTGAAGCTCACACTTCATATAACAAAGCAGTATTTTACAGTTACTTATTAAGTGGATATTTGATAACATCATTTTTAACTAGAGTGACGGATTGTGAAATTGTCATTCCTACCCCAGGAATAGCAAAGAAAGCACACATGGTACTTTTATGAAGGAAATGGCGTTCCAGAAGGCAGGTCGATTCTTACAAAACCCAGGCCCTCAGGTTTCTAACAATGTCCAGGTCAAAGAGTAGTGATTGTAGTTTTTCTCTTTCAAAAGGTTTTACTGTAATGAACATAGCCAGTAGGCTTAAAAACAAAGCCTAATAACACTGTGTCTAGACCATCACCTTTGATATCTTCTCTATTGCTTAAAATATCCACATGGATGTATATTTAGCTTTGGAGATCTGGAGACTTAGAAACCAGTGGGCCTCTAGCAAGAGATTATTGGGTGATCCAATTGTTCTCCTCTCCCAACTCCCCCCTCCCACAGGTTCCTTCTCGTTGTTGTTGTTGTTGTTGTTTTACCCATTTCACTTAAAAAAAAAAAAAGGCATTGAGTCTGGAAGACAACTGGCATTCTGCCCAGAGGACTCAATTTTTTGACAGGGCTCCTCTAAAAATAGCTCAGGTTTAAATTTGGAAATAGGGCTCTCACCCTGGAGGCCCACCCTGTGATTGGCACACAGGCTGTGGTTCTTAGTGGGGGTGGTTCCTGGCCTAGCAGCAGCAACAGCCAACTAAGAACTTTTTAGAAATGCTAATCCTCAGAGCTGAGTCATGCAGACCAATCTGGATGACTTCAGTTACCTGAGCATTCTATCCTGTTTCATTTTTTAAACCTTACAGGCTTCTCTTTCTTCCTTCAAAAGCAGAGCACCTTTCCCCATAGAGTAGAGCAGCAGTTCTCAAAGTGTGGTCCCAGATACCAGAAGCATCTGCCTCACCTGGGAACTCATTAGAGCAGCACATTCTCAGCACCATCCTCTCCCCACCACCACCAGCGTTCTGGGTTTTGAGGAGGACCCCAGTGATTCTGATGCAGCTAAAGTTTGAGAAACAATGACATCAGAGAAGTCCCTGCTATTGAGCCTTTTCTGTGACTTGGAAGCCTGCCCTGAAAGCCCTGTGATTTTATTCTCACGGGATTTCATTCCTTTGTTAGTCTGCCTTATCCTCAAAAAAGTATTAAAAATGGTAAATGCCACTCACAGTATTACTGGGTAGGCATGAATCTGTGTGGATGGGAGGCAAGCAGAGAGAGCCAGACATTTGAAAATGCCTCCTTTTCCCCTTGATGTAGGTAGGTAGATAAGTGAGTTTGTTTGTTTGTTTGAGTTGGTACACCAGCCCACCAAGATTTGGATCTACTAGAGCATAAAAGCCCATTTTTACAGTCCACCCAATAGCGCATTATTGGGGAGAAATTTAAACTCTCAATCTTTAACTTTAAAAGTTAACGCGGAGCTTCCGGCCAAGATGGAGGCATAGGCAGA
>PVKU01014915.1:0-20561 GCA_004027475.1 Anoura caudifer | reverse complement strand
AATAAAATACCTAGGAATAAACCTAACCAAGGAGGTAAAAGACCTGTATGCAGAAAACTACACAACACTGAAGAAAGAAATCAAGGAAGACACAAACAAATGGAAACATATACCGTGTTCATGGATCAGAAGAATTAACATCATCAAAATGTCCATACTACCCAAAGCAATTTACAGATTCAATGCAATACCTATTAAAGTACCAATGGCATATTTCACAGACATAGAACAAACACTTCAAAAATTTATATGGAACCATAAATGACCTTGAATAGCTGCAGCAATTTTGAGAAAGAAGGGCAAAGTAGGAGGGATCACAATACCTGTCACCAAACTGTATTACAAGGCCACTGTAATCAAAACAGTCTGGTACTGGCATAAAAACAGGCACATGGACCAGTGGAATAGAACAGAGAGCCCAGAAATAAACCCAAGTCTCTACAGTCAATTAATATTTGACAAAGGGGGTAGCAACATAAAATGTAGTAAAAATAGCCTCTTCAACAAGTGGTGTTGGGAGAACTGGACAGCTACATGCAAAAAAATGAAACTCCAGCACCAACTTACACCATATACAAAAATAAATTCAAGGTGGATAAAAGATTTAAATATAAGCCGTGACACCACTGAAGTCCTAGAGGAGAACGTAGCCAGGAAACTCTCAGATATTTCACACAGCAACATTTTTACTGATATGTCCCCTAAAGCAAGGGACATAAAGGGAAGAATAAACAAATGGCATCTCATCAAAATAAAAAGCTTCTGCACAGCTAAAGAAAACAGTATTAAAATAAAAAGAGAACCAACTGTATGGGAAAACATATTTACCAATGATACCTCAGACAAGGGTTTAATCTCCAAAATATATAAAGAACTTACACGACTCCACTCTAAGAAGACAAGCAACCCAATTAAAAAATGGGCAAGGGACTTGAACAGAGGCTTCTCCAAGGAGGACATACAGAGGATCCAGAGACACATGAAAAGATGCTCAATATTGCTAGCTATCAGAGAGATGCAAATTAAAACCACAATGAGATACCACTTCACACGAGTCAGAATGGCCACCATAAACAAAGCAACAACCAACAAGTGTTGGAGAGGTTGTAGAGAAAAGGGGACCCTAGTGCACTCTTGGTGGGACTGCAGACTGTGACAACCACTATGGAAAGCAGTATGGAATTTTCTAAGAAAACAAAAAATGGATCTACCTTTTGACCCAGCAATCCCACTGCTAGGATTATACCCTAAGAACCCTGAAACACCAATCCAAAAGAACCTATGCACCCCAATGTTCATAGCAGCACAATTTATAATAGCCAAGTGTTGGAAGCAACCTAGGGGCCCAGCAGTAAATGAATGGATCAAGAAACTATGGTACATTTACAGAATGGAATTCTATGCAGCAGAAAGGAGCTCCTACCCTTTGCAACAGAATGGATGGAACTGGAGAGCATCATGCTAAGCGAAATAAGCCAGGCAGTGAAAGACAAATACCATATGATCTCACCTTTAATGGGAACCTAATCAACAAAACAAACAAACAAGCAAAATATAACCAAAGACACTGAAATTGAGAACAGACTGACAGTCACCAGAGGGGAGAGGGGAGGGAATTTCAGGGGAAAAGGGAAAGGGTTTGGAACAACAAGTATGAAAGACACATGACAAAAACTAGGGGGAGGGATATGGGAGGGAGGTGGGGAGGGTTGAGGCAGTGGGCTGGGACAGGAGTAAAAGACAGATAACTGTACAAGAACAATAATTAAAATTTTTAAAAAAATTTTAAATAAAAGTTCATTCTGTTAAAAAAAAAAGAGTAAAACACTGATATATTCTACAACGTGGATGAATCTCAAAAACATGATGCTGAATGAAAGATGATAGATACCAAAGGCACGTGTTGTATGACTTCATTTATGTGAAATGTCAGAACAGGCAAATCCAGCGACAGAAAGCAGATTAGTGTCTGCCAATGGATAGAGGGAGGGGGGTGGGGAATGACTGATAATAGGCATATGGTTTCATTTTGAGGAGATGGAAATGTTCTGGAGTTAAGTAGTGGTAATGGTTGCATGATTTTGTAAATAAAATAAAAGCCACTGAATTAAACAGTTTGAGTGGTTGAATTTTATGAGTTGTGAATATAATTTTTTTGAAAAAGGGAATCTGGGCCCTCACTGGTGTGGCTCAGTGGATTAAGTGCTGGCCTGCGAACCAAAGGGTTGCTGGCACATGCCTGCGTTGCAGGCCAGGTCCCCAGTTGGGGACATGCAAGAGGTAACCAATCAATATCTCTCTCCCTTGCTTTCTCCCTCCCTTCCCCTCTCTCTAAAAATAAATAAATAAAATAAAAATACTAAAAAAATGTTAAAAGGGAATTTGGAACATATCTTTTTCTGAGACCAAAGAGCTAGAATGTGAAAAACAGAAGAAAAGCTAAAGCAACTCCCTTGAGAAATCTCACACCAAATAGCCTTATTTCCCTCAAAATAGAGGGCTTTTGAAATGCTCTAAGACTGACACTTTCCAGCACACTGCCCCCATACCAGGGCGGGTCATGAGATCCCTGTGTCCTGTGATACTCACCCATACCCATGGCACAGAGAATGCCTTGTTCTGCTGTCCTCAACTCTTCTCTTGGTCCTACCTGGGAGGCAAGTTTGGGTTTGCACGGTGGTGTCCCTGCTCATGGAGAAAGACATACATGCTGAGGGTGCAAGGGAGTGAGGGAGGACTTGCAAAGGAAAACAAACACTTCCCCACTGGCCACCCAGCTTCTACATGGACTTCAGTACAAGATGCTGAACAGTACGATGCTATAAAGTGACCACACCCAATTTCTAATGAACTCAGTGAAGCTCTTTAACAAGGGCCCAAACCACAAACATCCACCTCTGTGCCCCACGGGGCTAATGTTCTCTAAGCCTTAAAGCCAGGATCAATGAGATCTACACAAGTCCTGCCTATGGAAAGAATTAAGTCAGTGCACTGGATGGAGCTCTATTACCCTGTGGAAACCAGTGAACAGTAAACACCACGAAGCCTACACCACATCCTTGTGATCATGTGGCAGGCACTTATTAAGCACACAGGATTTAAGCATTTAGAGCCAGTCTTACCCCTAGGAGCCAGGGTCCAACAGTTGTCCAGTAGTCCATATCTGTTCAGGTTCCTCTGCACATCGTTCAGCAACTCCCACTCCTGAACGAGCCCTGCTGCCACATCCTCAAAGGTGACTGATTCCTAAGACAGCATGCATGTTCTGGCTCAGCAAGGACCACCCCCACCATTCTGAAGAAGGGAAACCCAGCACAAGAACATTGAGACAGGGGCACTCTCCGTTCCAGAGCTCAGCAAAGCCCACCTGCCGCTTGTCTTTGTAAATAAAGTTTTATCAGCACACAGCCATGCCCATGTGTTTACCTATCACCATGGATGTTTTTGTGCTACAAAGGCAGAATTGAGCAGTTGCTGCAACAGAGATCACATGGCCCACCAGGACAAAAATATTTATTTTCTTTTAACCTTTGGACAAATCTAAAAGTATAAGTTTTGGCTCTCTTTATCACATCACCGACCAGTGATGGCAGGGCCTGTACCTCTGAGCTTAGAGAGTTTTTCCTTATTTGAGGCATCAGAAGTTTGGATTTGATCACTTCATTTTCGTGCCATCCCTAGGTCCCCTCCCAAGACTTATATAAGCATTTAGTAATCTTTTATGCCTGTTAAGATAGGACTTCTGTTACAACTGAGACACTCTACGGCCTTGTAACGTCACAGTGCTCTCCAGAGGCACTGTCCACTTCAGCTCTCGGGGGTAATGGGGATGTTCTACATCTGCACTTGCTCAAAGGGCAGCCACCAGCATGTGTGGCCACTGAGCACTGGAGAAATGTGGCTCAGGCAACTGAGAAACTGAATTTTTTAATTTCATTGGATTTTAATTTGTTTAAATTTGAATTTCCAGTCATGTGTTTACAGCAGGTCTCACAAGGGAGAGCAAGGATGGCCCTAGAGGAGCTCTGCGGCCAACTCTAAAAGAGCCCTGCTCTGCAGCCAGATTCCGGAATTAGGCCCAGAGCGTCTTCCAAAGCCAGCTACCTCCAGAGGTCAGGTGCTGAAAGAGGTCACCAGGTCCCCTCGAGCAGGGCAGAAGATGCTCCACACTTCCCCTCCCCTTTCTTCCTCAGCTGCTGCTGAGGAGAGAGGGGACAGAGCTCAGAGTACATAATTATCTACCCCCACCACCCAAACTCCCCAATGCCTCACCATGACACCAGCACCAGAGTGGAAGGTTTCAGTAGGCATCCTCCCTGCAATATAAGAGACCAAGCACAAGAAGGGGTGAGGGTAGAAGCAGAACACCAAACAGGGGTTTAACTCAGGTAATTCCATTCTGGTGGGCCACCAAGCAAAAATCCAATAAGCAACATACTGGGCCTGCATCACCTTCCAGACCATGGCACTTGACCATTTCAACTACTGCCTCTCACCTAACTAAAGGATTGTCTGTCCTCATATTCCCTCAGAATACCTCTCACAACCTCTACTTTTCCTCCACTGTCTTTATCCAGTTGTGATTTTTGTACTTACTTGTTTGATTTTGCCTCTCTCTCCAACCATGATGTAAACTAAGTATAGGCCTATGTCCATTTCTTTTGAGGACCCCAAACTCCACCACCAGCACAGCACTTGATGCATCTTTATATATTATATTTATACTTTTTCTGTAAAAGGTCAGATAGTAAATATCTTAGAATTTATGGGCCATACAGTCTCTATAACAACTATTTAACTGCATTTGCAGCATGAAAACAGCCATAAAGAACACATAAAAACACCCTAGCCAGTGTGGCTCAGTTGGTTGGAGAGTCGTCCCATACACCAAAAGGCTAAGGGTTCAATTCCCCATGAGGGCACATATCTAGGTTGCATGTTCGATCCCCAGTCGGGGATTGTATGGGAGACAACCAATCAATGTTTCTCTCTCACATCAATCTCTCTCTCTCTCTAAAATCAATAAACATATTTATTTTTAAAAATGAACACATAAAAATGTTTCAATAAAACTACTTATAGAAACCAGCACTGGGTCAGATTTGGCTCATGGGCCATAGTTTGCCAACACCTACTTAATATTATGCAGTGGAGAGAATATATCAATTGCCAAGCTCTCTCAATTCTACCTCCCATGTGTGTCTCAAACACTGTATGTTTTCCAGTTCCACAAGCATCATCAAAACCCAGCTACCATCATCTGAAACCTGAACTTATCCAAGCTCCTATATAGGTACCCTGCTCATCCCAAACTCCATGCTCAGTCCAACAGCTGACGTCTTATCTAAATTACAAACAAAATCACAGCTGTCCCCTACTTAAAACTCTGATCAGTTTCTTCCCAGTGGCCTTAGAACAAGGTCCAAAGTTTACAGTGACCTTCAGAGCCATGTCTTCCTCTCCAACCCAGCTCATCCATTCCACACTTCATTTTTTCTACTTTCCCATTCTTTCCTGGGCTCCTGGAAGGCACAAGGCTTGGTACTGCCTGAAGGTCTGTGCATCTGAAAATGTTCTCTCAAATCTCCTCTCCATTCCTACTCCACAACCCCATCCCCTGGCTCGCTATACACAACTCATCTTTTAGGTTCAAACTCTTGTCCCTTTTAAGATGTTTTTCCTGACCTCCTCCCCAAATTCTCCTGTTCCATGTTTCCATATCACCTTTTGCCATGATTAATTTAAAATCTGTCTTCCCAGCTAGAATAAAACCTCCGTGGAGATAAGCACTATATCTATTTTGGTGGCAGTGTTTCCCCCTGTTCAGAGCCCAGTCCATCCAGGGAACTCCCAGGACATGTGCCCTGGGAGTTCAACACTCCCCCAAAACAATTCAGCACAGCCAGCCTGAGGCAGCCCATGCCTGCATGTACAGACACATGAAATAATGTAACAACACAAAAATCAACATAAAGTGACTTAAAATGTCTGTTCATATAAAACAATCCACAAGAGATTTCAGATCTAACATTAATTCTTTCTAAAAAGGCAAGATGATACTGTTTCTCTTCAGACCATATAAATCTTTCAGATTTTGCTAAAAAGGCAAGTTGAGACATGTATTCTTTTTGCAAACAAGAATTGAAATCTGATGTTTAATTTTCCTACAGAATTAACATTTTCATTTCTCAGTAGAGTAAGTTTAACCCTATTATTAAAAAGAAAAAAAAAACATTTGTGGCCAACTCAGTTTCAATTCCCACTATTAACTATGTCATCTTTTTCCTAGAATTCCACATGTTTTGAAGCTCTGTAGTAATTTATAGGCTTGGGGTAACTGAGCCAAAGTGAAGAGAACTGAATAGCTTACTTTTCCTTAATGATAAGACTTGTTACAGAATTGAGAAATAGCTTCTCTTAAGACACCCTCACCTCGCAGTAAAAAATAAATAAATAAATAAAGATAAAAAGCCTGGTATTACAAAGGCATAAAAGAAAGAGAAATGAAAGGAAAAGGCACCAAAGCTAAGTCAACAGGTCCTAAATTCAGGAACTGCAAATCGTCAGTCACCAGACAAAAAAATCTTGTCATCTAATTCATCCCTTGGTAGAGGATGCATTCCATTTTCTTAAAATTTACTTGACAAGTCATTCAAACCAATTTGCACATGTAGACTTAGACCTAACTTTTCCATTGCTGAATGAGATAATATGAAATGTTATATTAAATAAAACGTGAATTGCTTATAAACAGTTATCTTGCATAAGGGCCACAGGGTAGGGCCCCACGAATACAGGAGGACGGGTGAAGGCGGGGGCTGACCGGTGTCACTCTTCCTGAGCTGCAGGACCTGGACTGCACTTCGTCGTTTCCCTTCCGATAGATGAATGAGCCGGGTCTGCCCCGACCCGGTTTACCTGAGCGCCAGGCAGCGGGCGAAGGAATGCGTGGCCCGGCTGCTAGGCAGACGTGTGCGCGCCTCATCGCGGCCCCAGGGCGACCACGGGGAGGAGGGATCTCGGCCAGAGCAGCTGTCCCAGGCCGTTCGGCCCCTCCGTGCTCCCCGAGGGGCCAGACCACACCTGCAAACCTTGCCGCGACACTCCCACCGCAGCACGCCGCGGGCAACACCGCACAGCCTCCAAAGGCCAAGATGCTGCTGCCCCAGCGCACTTTCGCTTCCGGTCTTGGGGCCGCTGGGAGCGGAAGTAACCGGAGAGTCCAGGTTTTCAGGGCCGGGGAAGCTTAAACCAGTGGCCCAAGGGTTGACTCCCTGTAAATCCGACCTCAAAGCAGATATTCTGGTTTATTTACCTGAGGGAGTGAGGTTACGCTCTGGGATTGAATCAGAGGGACCGAGGGGCTTAGGGGCGGGGTCTAGGCCCGACGGGCAGGACTAGGACGAGGCTTAGGTCCAATGGGCTTGGATTGGGACGGGACCTGGGCTTGTTTGGGGGGTGCCTCGCTGGCATGGTGGAATGCACAATGTTTAAGTTTCCCCTCCCCTTGTCTGGCCTCCACCTCTCTCCTTTGGCTTAACCCAGGCCCCTGCAAAAATATATCCTAGGTAAGATTTACTTTTCAGTCTTACTAATTTCTTTTTAAAAAAGGATCGAACCCTGACAGGTGTGGCTCAGTGGGCTGAGTGCCTGCTTGCCAACGGAAAGGTCAGGGGTTGGATTCCTAGTCAGGGCACATGCCTGCGTTTCAGGCCAGGTCTCCAGTTGGGGGTGTGTGACAGGCAACCGATCAATGTATCTCTCGAACACTAATGTTTCTCTCTTTCTCCCTCCCAACCCCTCTCTGTAAATACATAAAATCTTTGGGGGGAAAAAAGATTAAAAATAGGATCAAATATAGTCATGCACTACATAAGGACATTTTAGTCAACAAACGACCTCAGTTATGAGGGTCATATACTAAACCTGATAAACTCAGGAGAGGCATTATAAATAAATTTAGAGACTGAAAGCAACAACATAGGATGGTCTAAAATTAAAACTGTTTAAGTAAAAGCGAGTCATGGCAGGTACTCAGGTCCTTGCCCAGTATCTTCCATGACAAAGGTCAATATTTACCTTAATTGAGCATGTCTGTGATCTTTTTGCATCTAAGATAACATACCTTTGGAATATATGAGTAATCCCTTTTTCCAGACCCCTGAGGGCATAATCTCTCACCTTGTACCAGAACAGAGTCGCTCATTGTTTTCTTGTTCCTGTCACTCATTGTTTTCTTGTTCCTGCCACGTACCATCTCGATGTGCTGTAAATGTTATTGTTAATTATACTGTACCCACCAAGCTTAAAGAAGTCTTTATCTCTTCATTTTGCTTTTTATCTAATCCCAGAGATTCCACCCACATACCCCCCTTTGCTTTCTCTCGCCTCCCTAATATATCACCAAAGAATTTCACTAACCCTCTTTGTACTTCCTCCTTTGATTGTAATGTATAAAATAAGGTGCAAAAATGCCATTCTCTGGAGCATTTTCTCAATCCGTTGAGATTTTGCTTCCTGGCAATTGTCATCAGTTTGGTTCAAATAAACTCATAAAAAGTCTTACAGGTTTGGATGTTTCTTACATTGACATATACCACAGTAGTTCCTTAAGATTATAATGGAGCTGAAAAATTCCTATCCCTTGTGACTTAGTACCAGTCCTAATGCTGTAGCTCAATGCATTCCTCAAATACCATTATATTGCAATTGCCTACAGTATTCAGGAGAGTAACATGCTGTGCAGGTTTGTAGTTATAGGGGAATATAATTTGTTACCCAAAAATGATGTCTATTTGGCATAAGAATTATTTTAGGCTGGTTAATTTTAAGAAAGCAGATGTGGGAAAAGCCATGAAAATTAAGTAGAAGTTACCCTTTTTACCCTTTTTTAAGAGATTTACATTTGTAAGGGAAATCTCTATTTGTAAGGGTGTCTCCCTCCTTATCTCTAGAAATTCTTTTCAATGCAGAAGACAAAGATAAAGTCTGAATAACAGCCTTACCCTTCCTTATTCTCTATGCTTTTCCTGGTATCCTACAGTAACTGACTCCCCCCCACCCACAGCTGAGGATGGTATTTAAAGTGGTGGCTTCAGCCATTTGGGTGAGTTACTCAGTTTTCCAGTGTCCCTCCCATGTTATTAAACTATTGTTTGTCTTTCTCCTGTTAAGCTGTTTTTTTAAAACAGGAATATCTCAGCCAAGAATCCATCAGGGTAGAGGAAAAATTCTTTTTCTTCCCCTACAGAGCAATAGGTGTGTAGTAGGCTATACCATGTAAGATTCTGTAAACGCACACTATGATGTCACCTATGACATAGTTCTCAGAACGTATCCCCATCATTAAGTTCATGACTATATCTTATTTCTTCTACAACTGGCTGTAGGGGAAGTCACCGTAGGAGTAGAGCTCTAGCAGTAAAGGCATCTGGGAAATGTTGGACTCTCTTTAACCTTCTGTGACTGTTTAACTCTCTGTAGCCTCAGGCTTGGCCGACTACCAAGAAAGCTGGAATGCCACCCAAAGATAAACATCATGCCCCCAAGAAGGAGGTTAATGACTGTATAGAGTGTGGATAACTTCATAATGTTATCTGTTAACTTAGAAATGTATTGTTCCTTCTGGTGGTCTGCACGACTACCCACCATATGGTTTTACTGCTAACCCCCTATATAAGAGACCCTGTCCTGGGAGGGGATGGAGTTCTCTGCAGGCCACCACTGGGAGTAAGCAACTGCTCTGCCGGTGTATGTACCTTTCTCCTATTAAAGCTCCTTATGAATTTGAATAATGCTACATGTCAGTTCTTCAGAATCCATCCTGAATTTAAACTTTTGGGGTTTTTCCCCAACACTTGCATTTTATACTAAAAGTAAGATATGAAAATCTGTTCAAGACAATATATAGGAAATCTGGCTCTTTCTTAAAATTATATATTTGTTATAGGGAAGATATGAAGAAGTGCAAATTGGTAGTTACAAAATAATCATAGGGATATAAATTACAGTATAGGGAATATAGTCAATGATATTGTAATAAGTGTTCGTGTCCAGTGGGTACTAGATTTATCAGGGTGATTACTTCATAAGTTATATAAATGTCTAATTACTATGTTGTACATATGAAACTAGTGTAATATTGTATGTCAACTGTAATTGAAAAAATATTTTTAAAAACTATCTTTCACAAAATTGTTATTCTACAAGGCTTGTGAGATCTTGCTCCCTGGCATATTTTGTTAGCTTGGCTCAAATAAACTCTTATTAAATTCAAATAAATAAATATGTATTTGTTATGTGGTTTAGATTGTGATATAGTAGGCAGTTGGGAGCAGAGTAGGAGTCACCAGGGCACAAAGCACCAGGTGCCTAGCAAGGGATAATTATAAGGTGGGACCTCACCTCCAGGTGACCTTTCTGTCCCTATTATATCCTTGGTCATGGGGTTTAGACCCCTGACCTTTCATACCTCTGGTCATACGGTTCAGACCCTCCCCTGACCTTTCCTCCCCTGGCATGTCACTAGTCATGTGGTAGATGCCCTTCAAGGAGGAACAAGGGGGGGGTGGCAAAGATAGCCTCATACGGTTCCTACGTGAGCCTTTGCATGACCACTCCCTTTAGCATTAAGCCCTCAGGACAATGAGGTTCTGACCTGCATTGAATGATCTCAAGAACAAAGCCTTGGGTGTTTTGACCACAGAGACAGAGTTTGGTCAAACTAGAGATGACATCTAGGCCTTTGTTGTGTTTTAGCTCCAGGCCCAGAAAAGCAGCAAGGCCAGGTAGGGCAGCACTATGGCTGACATCAGGACCAGCTTCAGTGACTAATGATCCCTTGCTGGCACCAACCATACAGTGGAGACTACAACCCTGAGGAGACACACCTGAAAAGCTGATGAATATTCTATTGAGATCCTCCCCCTGAGAACTCCGGATAAAAGCCCTTAAGACTGAGGACCCATATTGCACACACACATGCTCTCTCTCCCTTTCACAAGCCCCACTCCCCTTCTTTTCCCACCATTCTCATTCCCTATCCCTCTCTCTGTCTCTCTCTCCAGAGCCAGCCCGTACCTTTCTTTCCCCCTTCTTCTCTCAAAGAGTGTACCATTGCTTACTCTCTGCTAAGATCCAAGGGCTCTTCTTTTGCCTCTGTAACTTGCTTCCTAAGCTCCCACAGCTCAGCTGTCTCACTTCTACTACCTCTGCAATTTTCTAAATAATCTCCTCCTTGAATTTGAGTCTTGATTCTGAATTCTTCCTTAACCAAAACTAAAAGACCAAGCTCTAACATCGGGTGATGTTTGCTGCTAACAATAATACGTACACATAGGAAAAGTTCCAACTGGGAGTCTCACTCCATTCCTAAGTTTTTCTCACCAGAAACAACCGCTGTTTCCAGTTCCCTGATATTTTTTACATATCAAGAACATATGTATATTATTTCTTCAAATAAATATCTATAAGGCATCCATTGATTGCTGCATGCTAGGTGCTAAGATTCCAAAGCCCCTCTTTGCAAGAATACTCCAAGTGGAGTCTGGAGAGAAGATCAGGAGAGAGATGAGATTGATTCATTTCAATAAAACTACCCCAATACACTATTCCATGTAACATATTAACACAGTATTTATTTAAAAAAAAAACTATTGGTGACTTCCAGCCAAGAAGGGGGCATAGGATGCTTCACTCTCTCACACAACCAAAAGAAGGACAACAACAATTTAAAAACAAAAAACAACCAGAACTGCCAGAAAATTGAACTGTATGGAAGTCCAACAACCAAGGAGTTAAAGAAGAAACATTCATCCAGACTGGTAGAAGGGTCATAGATGGGCAGCCAGGGTGGGGAGGACACATAGCAAGTAGGCAACTGGTGGACCAAGTGGTCCTACATTTGTGTGCGGATAAAACAAGAGGAACAGCTGGGCAGCAAGACAGAGCAATCAACCCAGGGTTCCAGCATGGGAAAAGAAAGCCTCAAAAACCTCTGGCTATAAAAACCTATGGGGGTTGCAATGGTGGGAGAAACTCCCAGACTCAAAGAAGAGTCCAGTGGAGGGTCCCATGGAATCCTAAAATGTACACAAACTCACCCACCCAGAAATCAGCACAAGAAGGGCACAATTTGCTTGTTGGTAACAGGGTAAGTAACTGAAAGCAGGGCAAGAGCCAAGCAAGTAGCACTGGTCCCTCTCTGACCCCTCTCCCACAATGCAGCAAGGTGTATTGCCCCACCCTGGTGAACGCCTAAGGCTCCAGCCCTTACAATGTAACAGGTGCACTGAGACAAAGAAATATGGCCCAAATGAAAGAACAGATGGCCCCTCTGAAAGAAGCGCCAGAAAAAGAACTAAGTGATGAGGAGATGGCCAACCTATCAGATGTAGAGTTCAAAACACTGGTGATCAGAATGCTCACAGAAATGGTTGAGTACAGCTGCAAAATAGAGGAAAAAGTGAAGGCTATGAAAACTGAAGCAAAGAAAAATATAGAGGGAATCAACAGTGAAGGGAAGGAAACTTGGACTCAAATCAATGATTTGGAACAGCAGAAATAAACATTCAACCAGAACAGAATGAAGAAACAAGAATTCAAAAAAAAAAAAAATGAGGATAATCTACAGCCATACCACCGTGAATGCACCAAATCTTGTCTTAAAAAAAGGAGAGGCTTAGGACCCTCCAGGACAACTTGAAATGTTCCAACATCCAAATCATAGGGGTACCAGAAGGAGAAGAGGAAGAGCAAGAAATCAAAAACTTATTTGAAAATATAATGAAGGAGAACTTCCCCAATCTGGCAAAGGAAATAGACTTCCAGGAAGTCCAGGAAGCTCAGAGAGTCCCAAAGAAGGTGGACCCAAGCAAGCGCACACCAAGGCACATCATAATTACATTACCCAAGATTAAGATAAGGAGAGAATCTTTTTTTTAAGAAAGGTATTTATGGTTTATTTTATGGCAATAATGAAATGTATTGATAGCATTCCTGTCATTAAGCTAACTTTTCCATCTCGCAATAAATAATACATTGCTATAACATATTATGCTCTCCTACTTTTTTTGTTTTTTATTTTAATTGTTGTTCAGGTACAGTTTTCTGCCTTTTCCCCCATCCCAGCCCACCCCCCAGCCCTCCCCACCTTCCTCCCATTTCCACCCGCCTTGTTATTGTCCATGTGTCCTTTATACTTGTTCCTGCAAACCCTTCAGCAGCAAGGGAAAAGGAGACAGTCACCTACAAAGGAGTTCCCATCAGACTGTCAGCTGATTTCTCAAAAGAGACCTTACAGGCAAGAAGGGGCTGGAAAGAAGTATTTGAAATCTTGAAAGTCAAGGACCTACGCCTAAGATTACTCTATCCAGCAAAGCTATCATTTAGAATGGAAGGGTAGATAAAACACTTCCCAGGTAAGATCAAGTTAAAGGAGTTCATCATCACCAAGTCCTTATTATATGAAATGTTAAAGGACTTACCTAAGAAAAAGAAGAAGATCAAAACTATGAACAGTAAAATGACAACAAACTCACAGCTATTAACAACCAAACCTAAAAATAACAAAAACAAACTAACTAACTAAGCAAACAACTAGAACAGGAACAGAATCACAGAAATGGAGATCACATGGAGGGTTATCAGTGGAGGAGTGGGTGGGGGAAAGGGTAGGGGGAAGGTACAGAGAATAAGTAGCATAAATGGTAGGTAGAAAATAGACAGGTGGAGGTTAAGAATAGTATAGGAAATGTAGAAGCCAAAGAACTTATATGTACAACCACCCATGGACATGAACTAAAGGTGGGGAATGCAAGTGGGGAGTGGTGTGCAGGGTGAAGGGGAATAAAGGGGAGAAAAAATGGGACAACTGTAATAGCATAATCAATAAAATACACTTAAAAATATGAAAAATTAGAATCAAAATGGTTAAAATAGAGTGTGAGCCAATACAAATATAAAAATAAATAGGTTATACTTTTAAAAAAGAATTAAGTTGTTGGGTCCCTATGTCACATCATTCACAAAAATAAATTTCAGATACATTTACTCAAACATAAAAGAACTTGAAAATATTAGAAGAAAAACAGGAATATTCCTAACAAATTTTGCTTTATGTTTTTCAAAGGTATGGTATTAGTTGCATAGCACAATGGCTTAAAGTCCTGGGTTTGGTACTGTTTAAGTACTATTTAAGTTCCAAGGCAGCCTGTGACATACCTAACTTCTCTGTGACTCAGTTTCCTAAACTGTTGAATGGGGGCAATAATGGGATTATACTAAGGATTGCAGGACATAATGCCTATAGGCAAAGCACTTATCATAGTGCCTGATGTGCAATAAGTGCTAAATAAATATTGACTGTTATCATTATAATTTTTGATAAACTCACCTTATATCAATATAAAAATCTCTCCCTCTCCCATTTTTAAATTACACTTTGAATTTTATTTAGTCTCTTTCTAATACTGCCATACCAGTTTCTTATTGTTTGTGTTGTCTGATATGCCTCTTATTTTCAGCCTCTTTGCCATTTTGCCTTAAGTGATATTTTTCATAAATAATACATAGCTGGATTTTGTTTCTAACAAAGTCTAGAAGTAACTTTCTTCTAATAGGATAATTTAATCCACTTACTTTCACGGTGGTTATTGGTGTTTAATGTATTTCTGCCACCTTATTTGACATTTATCTTGTTTTCTGTTTATCATGTTCACTTGTGCACTGACTGAACCAGGTCTCTATTTTTGTAGTCAGTTTGCTCCATCTTTTCTTCAATATGTTAATTTAAGGAAGCATGAAGTGTGGTCAAAATTCATTTAAGATTATTTTTGGTGTTGTTTATCAATTATTTGGTAGTTGTCAATTATTTTGTCTTTTTGCCTTTGTCTTTTAATTACTAAAATCACCCATATTACTTATAAAAATATTGTAAGTATGAAAAATATAAAGAAATAGGAAAATAATTTATATTCTACGTGTTCCATAATTTTACTCTGGTCTACTCAATAGGTTTGTTTAATCTAGAAACACATTTATGTATTTTCTTGGGAAATAGCCTCCTTTGTGTTTCTTCTTTTTCTTTCTCTCTAAAACTCCTCAAACTCTTCATATTTATTTTCTTCTTTCTTACAGATTGTCACCACTTTATATCTAATCCTTCTATTGAATGTTCATGTTAGCTACCATTATTTCAATTTAATTTCTTAAAGCTCTTCTTTATTGTTTGAAGATTCTTTTTTATTGCAACTATTCTTTTCATCCTTTTGAAGATTATACAAATGAAAGTTATTTCTTAGAGTTATGCTTCCTTCCAGCGATAATTTTAAGACAGTTATGGAATCTCCCTAACACTAGCACTATTACAATTGGGGATCTACTGAGGCTGTGAATTTATATGAAGCTGTTATTCTGCTACATGCAAGATAAAACTTTGAGGTTAGTTTTAGATTATTTCATCCTTGAGGCTGTAAGAAATAAGACTTTTTTTAATAATGTAATTTGAAGTCCCCGATTCCCTAACAAGTGACTTGAGTAGATATTTTAGGGCTTTCAGTTTGTCATTCTTTTATTCTTAAGCTCCACATGACATATAGAAGCAACCAGCTGGTCCTGTAGTCCTGAAAGCAGTGAAAATCCAGTTAGCATTAAGGGATAGGATGCTCATAGTGGTAAAACAGTTGGTTAAATAATGACTTCTGGTCATCTGGAATGAGTGTCCATTGAAAGTTTTTGGTCTATTGGCCACTGGCGTTGAAAAGAAAGGAGGGTGTGTATTTCCAACCTGAGCCTAGTACATGAGTATTAGGGATAGGAACCAGTCCAAGACAGTGACCAGATTGTTCATGAAGTCAACAATATCAAAGACGCCTGTCTAGCAGTAAAAGAAAAGACTTGGGTGGATGAAATAAAGGAAGTAAGAAAGGGAGGAAGGAAGGAAGGAGAAAAGGTAGGTGGATGGATAAGTAGATTGAATAAATGGGTAAATTGGATAAGTAGGTGGGTGGATGGATGGACAGAAGGAAGAGCATCTTCGAGATGGACCAGCAGGAGACTCTCAGGAATACCTGAGAAAACACCTTCAGAGGGTCTGACTTTCAAGCAAGAAAGCCTCTGCATTTTATGCTGTAATAACTTGGATACAAAAAAAATATGATCTCATTTTATCATCACAGGTAAAAGGCCAGGGACATTTAGTTTATAATTTTGTGCTCTGATAAGCAGTGTGAGGGTGGTAGAGAGCCAGCTGTGGCTTCTGGTTCTTTTTTTGAGTATTTTTGAAAAGTAACATGTCATCGTACTCTTAACAGACCAGAGGACAGTACCATGCAGAGCTGGGCTCTCAGACTTGAGCCTGCATCAGAATCACTTGGAGAGCCTGTTCAACACAGCTTGCTGCACCCACCCGAGAGCTGCTGATTTATCAAGTCTGGGCCAGGACTCAAGAATCTGAATTTGTAACAAGTTCCAGGTGATGCAAATGCTGATGGTCCAGTAATCGTATCTTGAGAACTACTGATGGAGAAAAACATGGACATTGATAGCTCTGTGTTTAAAGTAATTTTGAAGATTCTGAATGTAAAAAATTTTCAAGAATATCATAACCAGTTTAGTTTCCACTTCTACTTTCCTTTTCCTCCAATCAAAAGAGTGATATGTGATTAAAAAATCTATTCCTAAATAAATTTACAATGCCTCATTCAATAAGAATAAAATAAAAATTCTAAAGGACAAGAAAGCATTGTGTCACAGTTGATTTATTAGATTTGGTGGTACATAAAATAATAGTGTACTTTAAAATTGATCATTCTGTAAGAGGATGCAGACATGGGCCCCAAAAGAAGGATTCGTAATGGGGTCTGGAACTCAGGGTGTCCAGGGAATATTAAAAATATGGGATGTCCTCACCCCCACAAGTCTGAAATGGGGGATGGGATACATGGAGCAGGGCCATTGAGAGTTGTTTTGCATATCAACAGTTTTACGAATAACCTCTAGAAAGTCATTTTATATATCTATAACTTTTGACCAGTGTCATGGATATGTTAAATAGTTGTGGCAATGCTTTGAGCCAGGAAGAAGGGAGTGACTTCCATCCAGGATATAACTGGTAGGCAACTCCCCCTGGTTAAAGTGCCTGCATAAGAGCTTGGAGATGATTGGCTCCATGCCACAGGGCCACACTTGCCTGGACTTATTGTGGCAGCCCAGAAAAGCTGGGAAAATACCGGAATGCTGGCAGGTGTAGCCAACTGTGGGAGGAGTCAGAAATGGGGCTGCAGAGGAAGATTGGCACTGGAATTTAAACCCATGCTTGGCAGCCATGACAAGAAGAATCACGCAGCTTTGGAAGAGAGGAACCAACCAACTTTGTCAGGGGAGAACCACGTAGCTTTGGGTCTCCCTTTGTCATGCAGCTTAGGAAGCCAGAAAGCAATATGTAGCAGCAATGCAGAGCTCTCTCTTAGCAGTTCAGAAGAATGCAGGAGAAACACTGAGGGAAGGAAAGGAGTGAAAGGACACTTGCTGGTGGGCCATGCAAAGGTGCCATGTGGTTTTGGATTAAGAAATGGAGATCCCGGTGACACAGCTGATGGTGCTGGGAACCGAGAGAGTCCTGCCAGCCAAACACGGATTACTAGGAAGAATTGGAGGCTGCCTGAGCCACAGACTTCTATTTCTTTTCCTGAGATACAGTGCCCTGGACCACACAAAGCAGGGAAGGAAGGACTGTGTGTGGGGGGGGGTTGTTATAAGGGACTTTGGGGTTTTAATGAAGACATTAAGTCATTACTCTTAAGTCTGTATAACTTTTGAATAAATAATTCCTTTCCTTTTCACCAATTTCTGACATGGAGAGCTATAATTCTCTGGCGATGGGAAAGGTGAACCTAGTACAGGGGGACCCCAGGAGAAGAGGGGGTCCATTCAGTAACATTGTGAGACCCCTTCTCTGGTGGCCAGTCAAGGAAAATCATGGGAGGTCACATGTGCAGTAGCTTTAAAGTAATACAACTACTTGTACGTGGCGCAATAAAAGCCTGCCAAAACTAGCCGGGAGGGATCTACCCTATAAAAATAGAATCCCTCCAGCCCATAAGGTCAATCTCTGCTTGGAGTTGGCCTGCTCCCATGTTCTCTGCTATAAACTCTGTGTGTTAGGCTCAATTCTTTGTCCCTATCACCAAGCACCTGATTACCAGTGCCCACCTGTGACAATTCCTTCAATTTGATTAAATATGAGATGAATAGAGCAGGGAGACGCTAACTCCACCTTGAAGTAGAGAAGGGGGTAGAGTGGGGCTCTAGTGGGTGGGTATACATTAGGGGTTAAGTAAGGATAGGCAAAAGGACACACACTTGAAGGACTTGTCCAGGGGCAGAGCAGTGGAAGAAAGGAGGCAATTCCAGGTGATGGGACCACACATGCAAAGGCCTGTAGGCTGGAGAAAGCAACTAGTTCAGGGCAGCCAGAGGAAGATAGGTGGGAGATGAGGCTAGAGAGGTGAACTAGAGCCAGATTAGGTGGCCTCTATGTGTCTACTAAACACACTTAGCCTGCCAAAAATCTGTGGGGCTGTGAGGCAGAGTGTGTTAAGTTCAGATCCATGTTTCAGAAAGCTCTCCTGGCTGCAGGGTGGGGAATGGGACAGAGGGACACCAGTTAGGAAACTGTTGAAGTTATCCAAGATAAGAGAAGCCTGAGGGACAGAGAAGTTGAGTAACTTTCCCCACGTCACATAATATTAAGTGGCAGAGCCAAGATTTGAATCTAGGCAACCTGGCTCTAGAGACAACATTATAAGAACATTCGCCTGACCATTAAGTGGCACTGCCAGTCTTTCTCAATCCACTTTTGCCTCCAACCCCAGATGACTACTTGGGAGAAATAATAGCAGTGCTGCTTTGCTACAGAGGGAGGGAACATTGGAGAAAAAGTTGTTTTGAGGGGAAAGAAAGAATTCCGTTTTGGACAAGTTGATTTTGAGGTGCTGTGATTCCAATACATGTTGCATATATAGCCTGGATCACAAAAGAGAGGGTTCCCTGTGCACTCACACACACACACAGCCAACAGATGATAATTAAAACTACGGCATATAGGGAGAGATTGCAGAGTGAGAACATAGCCCTGAGTGAGTGTTTAAAAATCAACTAGTGGAGGAGTGGCTGACAGAGAAGACAGAGCAAGTGTGGACAGGGAAATGAGGGGAAATGAGTAGAGTATGGTGTCATGAAGGGCAAGGAAAGAGGCCAGACTGAATTAACACTGAAAACTATTCATAGGGCAGAGCATTAAGGAGGTTGCTGGTATTCTCAGCAAAAGCAGTTCCAGTGATGAGGTTGATGGTCGTGCTGGGGATGACACTGATGAAGATGGTGGAAGTGGATGTGGTGATGGTGGTAATGATGATGACCCACCCAGTTGCCTAAGCAAAAAATAATGACAATAAACTAGGAGTTAACTCCTCTCTCTCACTTAACACCACCCCCCTGCTCAGTTCCAAGTCCTACAGATTCCAATTGATCCATCGATTTATGTATTCAGCAATGATATCATGGGAGGCAAGATAGATAAGAAAACTTTATGGGTTTACATTCCAGAAGGGAGACAGACCAGAAGTAAATAAACAAGATAGTCACAGATTCAGATAGTACAATTACAGAAATAAAGGAGGGGATTGAGTATGATTAGGCAAGACTTCCTTTAGTAGGGTGGTCAGGGAACAGCAGTCAGCAAGAAATGAGTTTGGGTTGAGACATGAAAGACAAGAAGGAGGTAAATGTGAATATTAAGGTAGAAAGCATTCTAGGCAGTGTGAAAGCACGTACCAAGGTCCTAAGGTGGGAAAATCTCAATGTGCTCAAGAAACGGAAGAGACCACTGTGGCTGAGGTATAGGCAGCAAAGGGGGAGTCATAGCAAAAAAAATTTTAAATGGAGAAGAGGTAAAATCACAGAGGGACTTACAGGCCATAATAAGAAGTCTGGCTTTTACCCCAAATGTGATGAAGAGCCTTAGAAGGGTTATAAGCAAGGGAGTGATAAAGCATAATTTGTTTTGAGTGATTACTCTGGCTGCTTGATCTAGAATGTCTTCAAGCAGAGTAACAAAGAAAGCAGGGAGACTATACAGAAGATGTTGCAGAAGTGCATTATCTCTGCCTAGATTATTGTCCAGCAGAGATCCCCATGGGCACATCTGCCTCCACTCCATAAAGCATCCAGAAAAACTCCCCCAAAACACAGCCAATCATGTCACCACGCTGCTTTAAAACCTTCAGTGTTTCAAATTTCCTCCAAACTCCTCTCCAACACAACTCAAAAAGAGAAAAGAAAAAAAGAGTTAGGATGTGGCTTCCTTACTTCAGAGATAAGAAAGAAATGACTGTACGACATTTTTCTGTATATTATGAATGGAATTTCTATTTCCAGTTTTGTGATGTTTTATTAATTGCTTTTTTAATTTTATTTTATTTATTATGCTATTAGAGTTATCCCATTTCCCCCTTGATTCCCCTCTACCCTACACCCCCCTCCCACCCACATTCCCCCCTTTA
>PVKU01014914.1:0-20630 GCA_004027475.1 Anoura caudifer | reverse complement strand
TTAACATTTCATATAATAAGGGCTTGGTGATGATGAACTCCTTTAACTTGACCTTATCTGAGAAGCACTTTATCTTCCCTTCCATTCTAAATGACAGCTTTGCTGGATAGAGCAATCTTGGATGTAGGCCTTTGATTTTCATGACTTGAAATACCTCTTTCCAGCCTCTTCTTGCCTGTAAGGTCTCTTTTGAGAAATCTGCTGACAGTCTGATTGGAACTCCTTTGTAGGTGACTGTCCCCTTGTCCCTTGCTGCTTCTAGAATTCTCTCCTTCATTTTAATCTTGGCTGTGTAATTATAATGTGCCTTGGTGTGTTCCTCCTTGGGTCCAACTTCTTTGGGACTCTCTGAGCTTCCTGGACTTCCTGGAAGACTATTTCCTTTGCCAGATTGGGGAAGTTCTTTATTATTTGTTCAAATAAGTTTTCCACTGGTTGCTCTTCTTCTTCCCCTTCTGGTACCCCTATAATTCGGATGTTGGAATGTTTAAAGATGTCCCGGAGGTTCCTAAGCCTCTCCTCATTTTTTTGAATTCTTGTTTCTTCCTCATCTTTTGTTTGGTTGTTTCTTTCTTCCTTCTGGTCTACTCCATTGATTTGAGTCCCAGTTTTCCTCCCGTCTCTGTTGGTTCCCCATGCATCTTTCTTCATTTCACTTATTGTAGCCTTCATTTTTTCATCTAATTTGTGAGCAAAATCAACCAATTCTGTAAGCATCCTGATCACCAGGGTTTTGAATTGTGCATCTGATAGGTTGGCAATCTCTTCATCACTTAGATAAATTGGCTCTGGGGCTTTGATCTGTTCTCCAGTTTGAGCCCTTTCCATTTCTGGGTTTTTTTTTTTCTTTGTTTGTTTGTTTTATCTACTCAGGGCTGTTATGTAGTGAGGGGTGGAGCCTCAGGTGTTCCCCAGGGCGGGGCAGCCCAGTCGCTGGGTAGTGACGCTGTACGTGGGGGCGGGGTCTGAGAGGAGACAATGGCGCTTGCTCTGCTCTCTCTCAGATTCCAGTCCCTTCCACCACTTCCCCTTCGCCTGGATTATCTGCCCGTGAATGTGGGACCACCTGGTCAGCCAGCCACCGTGTTCGGCCTCACTGGGTCTGCACAGTCGCCGCCTGTGCACCTGGGGGCTGCCAGCCGCTGCTGCCTGCGTGCCCGTCCGCACCTCCGCTTTTTCCTGCCGCGACTCCGCCCCTCTTACTGGCCTGGATGAATCGTTGTTGGACTTCCAAACAGTTCGATTTTCTGTGAGTTCTGGTTGTTTTCTTGTTTCTAAATCTTTGTTGTCCTTAATTTTGGTTGTGAGAAGAGGCACAGTGCGTCTGCCTACGCCTCCATCTTGGCCGGAAGTCCTAAATTTCTTTTTTTAAAGATTTGATTTATTTTTTTTAGAGAGAGGGGAAGAGACAGAGAAAGAGAGGGAGGAACCCAGGCATGTGCCCCGACTGGGAATCAAAGAGCAACTTTTTGCTTTGCAGGCCGGCACTCAGTCCCCTGAGCCGCACCAGCCAGGGCCGAATTTCCTCTTGTACAAATGGCTAACTACTGTCCCAACACCACATACTGAACAAACTATATTTTCAAAAGCTTCTTGAATAATCTATCTCTGTGTATGTATTTCGCTACATTACTTCCTCCGTCATATACCTTATTCACATATATGTATTTGGGTTTTTCTAGGCACATTTTCCCTTACCCAGCACCTGGGGAAGAATTTGTCTTCCCAACTCTCATTCCCCTTTTGTAATGAGTCTCCAGTCCTGGTTGCCATGCCCTCCCCCCACGCAAGTTGTGTGAGCCCAGAGGTCCTGTTTGCCTCGTTCACCACGGTCTCCTCAGCACCTGAGCACAGAGTAGGCACTGAACAGTAGTCATCGAATGCACGTGGGGGTGAAGGGAAAGGAAGGGCCTAGTAAAATTTATAACCGGAGGATTTGGTGGATGAAGAAGTTATTAACGGGTGCCTAGGGCACAGAGGGGAAACTTCTAACCTCAGTTTTCTAACAATGAAAAGACAGAATGGGAAAATAATATTTACTTCACAAGTCCTTTTGAGGATTTACTGAAACTAAGTATCTAAGTGCCTAGAAGAGTCAGAGTCCTGGCACCAGGCGAGTTCTGTAAATGTCAGGCATGGCTCTTCCCCTTCTCCCCCAAGTCCTGTTACTGCCTGGAGTGTGTGGGGGGGCAGGGGTGGGGGCAGCAAAGGAGAGAAGCCGTCCTAAGACGCAGGTGGAGGAAGCCCCGGAAACAAGAAAAGGGTGAAAGGAATTTTACATTTCCATCCGGATGGTTGTGCCTGAAATTTGCTCGAACGTGCTAAAAAATTCTGGGACTTGTTACCCGCGAAGTCGCCCAGGACGGGCTCCCCGCCCGACGGGGCATCGAGGAGCGCCTGGGCCTGGGGAGTCTCCGCAGGCCCACTAGGCTGCAGGGGGCCGCACGCGGGGGCCACACGGCTGCAGGCGGGTGCGCTGCGCCCCAGCCTCTGCAGAGGTCTCTAGGCAGCCGGCAGGGAAAGGCCCAGGCTCCGGAGGGACAACAAGCCCTTTTGTCCGCAGCCTGGAGGGGCCCCAGCTGCAAGGCCCTAGCGTGGAGCCGCTGCGGTGGCCGGAGGGAAGGCTTCCCCGCTAGGGTGCGGCGTGTGACTGCGAGAGGTCAGCTGGGTGGGGAGCGGGTGGGGAGCCCTCCCATCGCCCAGAAAACATTCCGCTGGCGCTGCTTTTGTTAAAGCTGTTCGTCGTTTCTGAAGGTGAAGTTTAATTCACCAAGGACTCTGGCTTGGCCAAAAGAAAAGACCTGTCAGCTCCAGTTTTTACGCCCAGGGAGCTCACGCGTGTGGAAACAAAGCGTCCCGGTTTGTCCAGCAAGCGCTAGGGATCAGAATAGACAGTCAGGGGCCAGGGACAACAGAATGGGGAGAGAGCTAAGTGGGCGGGAGTGACCTAGGCCCAGTGGAGGCTTGCAGCTGTCCTGCCCGGGTGGCTGTAGCGCTGGGGTGGCCACGTGGAAAAGGGGTCCGCAATTACCTTGCTGGGCAAACCCACGAATGAAGAGTAGTAGGAAATTGGCAAAAGCCAAAGACCATACATCCTCCAGTTCATCCAATAATTTTTCAGCGTATTTTTACAAGCTGTTCGCAGTAATCTTTTATTAAAATTAAAATGAAATATGCATAATGTCAATGTGTGAAATGGATGAAACGACTAAATGAGGCCCTCAAAATACTTAAATCTACTTTCGTCCATGTCCAAACCTGGGGAGAACTTTTATGAGTTTGATTGAGCCAAATTGATGGCATTGCCAGGAAGCTAGATCTCAAATGCATTCGGGACAACTACAGCTTTGCAGGGTTTTTTAAAAAGACTTTATTTGTTTTTAAATACAGGGGAAGGGAGAGAGAAAGAGGGAGAGAAACATCAATTGGTTGCCTCCCACAAGTACCCCAACTGGCCAGGGACCTGGCTTGCAATGGAGACGTGCCCTGACCAGGAATGGACTGGGGACCTTTTGGGGTGAAGGCTGGTGTTCGGTCCACTGAGCCACACCAGCCAGGGGGTGCAGCTGGGAGGAAATCAGGCAGAGATTGGATTGCAGGATAGTTAACAAGATAACCCGCGCCCTGTGCACTGGGGAAGGTGGTTTGCTTGAGGCATCTGGAGAGGAGGTATTTCCAAGGTGTGTTAACAATTACAAAAAACAAAAATAGACAAGGATTGCTTAAGGCAAAGATAACCTTTTGCTCAGGGTAATTACAGGCCTGAGGCGTGACTGTCCGCCCCGATCTGCCCAGTTAGTACTTTACGATCAGGTCACCCTCCCTGATTATTTTTCAGTCCACGCTTCCTTATTTGTGACCTTTAGGTAACTTAGTCCAATGACTGAAATTTGTAGCTAAGAAAAAAAAACAACGGGGAGCCAGAATCGTTTGTTACTTGCTCAAACGCCCGTTGTAAAATATAGCAAGTAGCCCTCTGGGTGGCTCAGTAGGTTGGAGCGTGGTCCCCTACACCGAACGCCCGCACGGTTGATTGTTGTCCACGCACACACCTCGTCTGCAGGCTGGATCTTCCCGGTTGATGCTTCCCGCATTGATGTTCCTCTCTGTCCCTTCCTCTCTCTCAAATCAACAACAACAAAAAATATCCTTGGGCGAGGAGTTTTTAAAAATGCAGCAAGCATTTCTACCAGCACTCTCTCATGTTATTCTGCGTTGCAAACTTGGGGTGAGGACAGGGTTTAACCACATGGAAGCTGAGCTTCACCATGCATCAGCAGAGTCTTCTAGAAATACACGGAATATTATTGGAACTGTGCAGCCTTCATTCAGCTCTATTCTTTTAATCAAATCGTGGGCCCCCCCTTTTGAGAAATTATTTATTTACTTATTATCGTGGACACAAAGAGGCCGTATAACAAAACTTGGCAAGCTCAGGGCGGACCTGCACGGCAGCCTTGCAAACTTAGAAACCTAAAGTAGCCACTCTGTGCCTTAGGTGAGCCTGTCTGTTGTCTTGTTGCATCTGTGATTAACTACCTTTGGAACAGCAAGGTAACTTCCCTTTCTCCAAACCCCTGGGGCACAACAGCCCACAGTGGGCGGAGACCACCAATTGTCCCAGTGCTAATTGCTGACTGTGCGCTATCTCCTATCTATCTCGCACCCACCTAAGTAAAAGAAGTGTGTGCCTCTCATTTTACTCTTTAAAAAAAAAAAAAAAAAAAAAAAGACTTTTACTTGTTTTTAGAGAGGGGAAGAAGGGAGGGAGAAAGAGAGGGAGAGAAACATCAACGTGTGGTTGCCTCTTGTGCGCCCCCTACTGGGGACCCGCTTGGATTCCTGGTCAGGGCACTTGCCGGGGTCTCAGACCAGGGGCCCCCTCCTCCTGTTGGGGGGGGGCAGAGGCAACACTCCCTTGTTTCTCTCTTTCTCCCTTCATTCTCCTCTCTCTAAAAAATAAATTAAATCTTAAAAAAAAAATAAAGCAATTTTAGAGACTGTCTCCTAGCCAAAGAAGGCTTCTGAAGCTAATAAATGCCAACACCCCACTCCTCTCAGCAACTCCGAAACCACAAAGTCTGTCTTTGAAGTGCAAATACCTGGTCTCCAAGACCTCTTTTTTCTCTTTTAAATCTTATTTATTTACTTTTTTTCTTTTTCCTAAGAGAGAGGGGAAGGGAGGGAGAAAGAGAGGAGAGAGACATCAACCTGTGAGAGATACATCCATTAGTTGCCTCCCACAAGCCACCAACCCAGGCACGTGCCCTGACTGGGAATCCAGCCGGTGACCCTTTGGTTCACAGTCTGGTGTTCAATCCACTGAGCCACACCAGCCAAGGCTCCAAGAACTCTTATCTGGACCATTTTTTAAAATGCAAATTTTTTGGAAGGTACATCTTATCAAATGGGTTGGAATACCATAGCCATTTCTGAACAAATCAATTTAATTTAGTTACTGTTAAATTTGATAAAAGTTATTCAGTATCTAGAAATTTTAAAATAACAATAAACACCGAAACACTGATTGCTAGCAAAGAGCTGCAATGAAGGTCTTGTTAATAAATCTCTTTGTTGGAGGTGTGTTTCTTTTTTTTTTTAATATTTTTATTTATTTATCTTTAGAGGGGAAGGGAAGGAGAGAGGGAGAGAAACATCAATGTGTGGTTGCCTCTTGTGCGTCCCCTGCTGGGAACTGGCCTGCAACCCAGGCATGTGCCCTGACTGGGAATCGAGCCACGATCCCTTGGTTCACAGGCCCACGCTCAATCCACTGAGCCACACCAGCCAGGGCGAGGTGTGTTTCTTGAACCTGAGTATATCTGCCTACAGAGGAACCATTCCCGGCCAGGGCACATGCCTGGATTGCAGGCCAGGTCCCAGCTGGGGGTGTGTCAGAGGCCACCACACACTGATGTTTCTCTCCCTCTCTTCCTTCCCCTCTCTCTGAAAATAAATAAATAAAACCTTTAAAAAAAACTGATTTAAGTTCGATGCCTTTTATTTTTATTTTTAAAAAGATTTTATTTATTTACTTTTAGAGAGAGAGGAAAGAAGGGAGAAAAAGAGGGAGAGAAACATCAGTGTGTGAGAGATACAACGAATGCTTGCCTGTTGTACGCCCCCACCGGAGACCTGGCCCCAGCAACCCAGGCAAGTGTCCCGACTGTGAATTGAACCGGCAGCCTTTCGCTTTCCAAGCCGGCATGCCATCCACTGAACCACACCAACTAGGGCATTTGATGTCTTTTATTTATTTATTTAAAGACATATACATATATATATCTCATTCATTCATTCATTCATTCATTCATTTGTTTATTTTTAGAGAGGGGAAGGGAGGGAGAAAGAGAGGGAGAGAAACATCAATGTGTAGTTGCCTCTTGCACTCCCCGTACTGATGATCCAGCCTGCAAACCAGGCATGTGCCCTGACTGGGAATTGAACCGTCAAACCCTTGGTTCGCAGGTCAACCCTCAATCCACTGAGCCACACGAGCCAGGGCAAGTTTGATGTCTTTTAAAGTTATTACCATAAAATGTGTTTATTTTGCCCAGATTTACAAAAAAGATTTACGTTATGGTCATTTTGGTTAAGTTTGTTTGACAAAGCTTCCCAAAATTTAAATTTTAAGAGACAATTTAAAAAAGATTTTATTTTTTTTTAGAGAGAGGGGCAGGGAGGAACAAAGAGACAGAGAGAAGCATCAGTGTGTGAGAGATTGCACGTTCCCAACTGGGGACCTGGCCTGCAACCCAGGCTTGTGCCCTGACCAGGAATGGAACCGGCAACCCTTTGGTTCCTGGGCCTACACTCAGTCCACTGAGCTATACCAGCCAGGGCTTAAGAGGCTTTTTTAAACTGAGAAATGACTTTGAGTTGTTCCAGTGGGCCCTGGAATACTTCAAGGATTTATTCTCTCTCCTGATAAAAGAAGTTTTAAATTTAATTAATCCTATTAGAGATGCTCAAAGTTACATGGAAAGCTTTGCAAAAAAATAAATAAATAAACATAAAAATAATAATAATAATAAAAAAACTATAATGTATCCGTGTCCCTCTTTGCTTTCACCTGGGAAGGTTACAAGTTTACCTGGACAGTGGTATCCCAGGTATACAGGAAGAGTTCTACTTATTGTTTGAGATACTAGAACCTGATTTAAATGATTTAAAATTTCCTAGAGATTCCACTCTAATCCAATCTGCGAATGCTTTAGGAAATTACTAGACTCCCAAAAGGACAGGCTCTCATTCTGCGTACCCTACAGGTAAAATACTTTGGTTATCTGGTATCTCAAGATGGGCTGCTTATTAACCCTGAAAGATTCAGAGAAATCCTATTTTTTCCTCTTCCAGGAAAGCAGCTTAGAGGATTCCTGAGTTTGACTGATTCCAAAATTTTATTGATGGCCCAGCCTCTATATGTCTTATTAAAATCAAATTGACCCGACTATGTTCTTGCTCCTAGAAATGGTTTATAGGAAACTCCTTGATAATGCTGATTTAATTTGGCTTACAGATGGATCTTTAAAAGATAAACAAGAATGTTACTGGGCCGGATATGCAATAACTTCCACGGTGGACACAATTGAAAGAACTTACTTACCTGAATCCTAATTAATTTTATTTTTTCATTTCCAGCAGTGTTTCCTAGTCGCCGAGAAGGAGCTTTGCGGGCAGTCTGGAGAGTTTACGGGGCCCAGTCCGTCTCATCACGCTGAGACCTTGCTGCATCTTTGGGCACTGTTGCATTCACTGGTGAGCTGGGCCCTGCGGGACCCCCTCCTGGCTTCCACTGAGCCAGTGACTGGGGGTTCTCTTGCTTTCAGGGCTGTCAGAAGCTAGGGAAGAAACTGCCCTAAGGCCTGGCTTCCAGCCCTGAGCCTGCAGTACTGTTTGTCCCCTATGTGCTGGCCACCTCCCTGCATCTGATTGGGATCCTTGAAGCCTTGAGGCTTCAGTCTCCCCCCTGGCTTTGTGGGTCTGTTTAGTTCAGGGTCACAGAAATGATCCTCTCGTTTGGAGCTCAGTACTATCATTTCGGTTTCTTTGTAGGTTTAATCTACCCCTGCAGTGTCTTTGGAGCAGAGGGAGTGTCCGAAGAGTAAGTTCACAGAGCCGTTTTGCCGCAAAGCATCTCAGGAAGCAGTTCCAAATGCATAATGCGCAGCGAGCGGACTGGGCCCTGGGATGCTACCGGAATGAGTAAAGAAGGGCTCGTGCTCTCACAGGTGAGAATGCCCGGAAAGCAGGTAACTGGTAACCCCCCCGCGAGGCAAATTGACAACTGCTCCGTCGGAAGTGATTAGTAGACACGGGAGCCCATAAGAAGCAAGGCCTCCTGAGAGCGGGGACCAGGAAGGCTTTTCAGCGGCAGTGGCTTCGAAATGGGCTCTTTGGAGATGTAGTGGCGGGAGCGCGCGGTAGGATGGGAGCACCATCTTCGGCCCCGGAGCGCAGGCTGCCGTGCTCCGGGGGAGGGTGGGGGACGTCCTGAAGGAACGCTGGCGGTTAGTGGGCAGCCCGTGGGGTTCACAAACCCTTAACGCCGGTTCCGCCTCCGGCACAGGCGAGAGGTGTGAGCCTGGACAGGTCACTTCATCCGTCTGAGCGCTAGTTTCACCGATAGAAAGGAAATACGGCCGCTTCACAGTCTCGCGAGGAAAACTGGTGGTGATATATATATCACAGTAACCTCCTAAAGAACGGTGATCGTGATTCTTACTAGTGAGGCAGGTTAGTCATCCAGGACAAGTAGAATACGGAAATATTCTACTTGCCGTAGGTAAATCACCAGGCCATTTAAGGCAATCTGGTCCATAGCAAAATCCTATCTCCTCTAACCAAGGACACAGAGTAAATGGCTTATACTTCTCCTCAACCGGAGGTTAAATACCTTAAATCACCCTGCTCGGGGAGACAGATAACAGAGATCCAATTAGTGGCATTTGTGCCTACCACACCCAAGGACAGCTGAAGTCAGGGAATAAATCTCATTTTGGCCCATCAGCAGAAAGCTGATGAATATTCTCCTGAGGCTTGCACGCAGGGGAGCAAAAAAGCGCAGCGGCAGCTCGTACCGGGCTCACCCCTGAACCTGTCTCCAAAGCCCCCTTTTCTCTGACTTTGCAGTGAGCTACCAGCAGCCCCTCCGTGGCTAACTTCTTTCCTGTAACATTTCTAAGGAGCCAAAGCAGGGCACCACCTAGGCCCTCTGTTTCCCTGTCCCCAGCTCTGCTGTTTTCTGAGGTTTGCTCTTGCACGTACCCTGCATTCCAGCCCCAGCAAGGTTCTTCTGTTCCCATCTGTTGACAGTGTCTTGTGGAGTACTTTTTTTTTTTTTTAACATTTTAAATATTTATCTTTAGAGGGGAAGGGAAGGAGAGAGGGAGAGAAATATCAATGTGTGGTTGCCTCTCGTGTGTCCCTTGCCGGGAACTGGCCCGCAACCAAGGAATGTGCCCTGACTGGGAATCAAACCGCGATCCCTTGGTTCACAGGACCGTGCTCAATCCACCGAGCTACACCAGCCAGGGCCATTGGTTGATTCTTGTATGTGCCCTGACTGGGGATCAAAGCCGCAACCTTGGTGTGTTAGGGCTACACTCTAAACACCTGAGCTACCCAGCCTGGGCTCACATTTTTTTTTTGAGGGGGGGGCTCACATTTTTTTAAAAAATGCGTTTTAAGGTGTTTTTAAATTTACTTTTTAGAAAAAGGGGAAGGGAAGGAGAATGAGAGGGAGAAAACCATTGATGTGCAAGAGGTATATCAATTGGTTGCCTCTTGCAGGCCCCCAAGCAGGGACCTGGCCCGCATCCCAGGCATGAATCCTGATCGGGAATCGAACCGGCAACACTTTGGTTCTCAGGCAGGCACTCAGTCCACTGAGTCACACCAGCCAGGAATTCTTAACTAACGTGGAATTCCTGGGTGTGATGCGAGGGTGATTTTGAGGTTAACTGAAGAATGCTGTAGACTGAGTGCCTGTAGCCTCCAAAATTTGTATGTTGAAGTCTAACCCCCAGTGTGATGATCGTATTTGAAGGTGAGGTCTTTGGGAAGTGATTTGGTCATGAAGGTTGAACCCTTATGAATGAGATCCGTCCCCTTACAGAAGAGACTCCAGCCCTGAGTGTGGCTCAGTGGGTTGGGCACCATCCTGAAGACCCAAATGTTGCCGATTCAGTTCCGAATCAAGGTACATCACCTAGGTTGCAGGTTCGATCCCTGGTAGGGGTGTGTATGGGAGGCATCTGATGGATATTGCCCTTTCACATTGATATTTCTCTCTCTCCCTCTCTTCCTCTCTCTGAAACCAAGGAACATATCCTCCAATGGGGATAAAAAAAAAAAAAAAAAAGACACCCCACAACATGTTTCCAAGGGCCGTGGCTAGTTGTAGCCATGGGGTCTCCAAGAAATGTGGGAGCAACCTGGAGAGATTTTGGTAGCTCCGGTCAGCATCATTCCTGCAGCTGCCACCTGCCTTCCCGCCACCCTTCCATCCTGCGAGGACACAGCGAGGAGATGGTTTTCTGAGCCAGAGAGTAAGCCCTCACCCGATGCCAAATCTGCTGGCACCCTGATTTTGGACGCCCAGCTTTCAGAACTGTGAGAGATTTATGTTGTTTATAAGCCACCTGGTCTAACATGTTCTAGCCTGAGTGCAGTAAGACAAAGTTTGGGGACAACTTCAGGTCGGAGGCCCCGTTGATATCGTTACCAAACAGCAGTCGGTGCCCTCCTGCCCCCTGCCACCCTCTAGGAAAAATTCCAGAGGCAGAGTTTTGGTGATAAAAGGAAGGCGTCTTTATTCAAAAGCGTCACAATTTTGGAATAACAAGTTTCCACAAGAATCAGTCATTTAGGCCTATTAATTAAAGCTAAGCTCTAACAGCTGTGTTCTCCTAGCACTTTTTTCCCCCCCATTAGTTTTTAGTTATTTTATTTCTACAGGGTTAGTTTACAAACTGAAATAACAGAAGATACAAAAACCACACGATTTTGGACGGATGGCAGGCTTCTGCCTCAGGGCTTGTCCCCTCTAGAACAACGAAGGAATAACCCTGCCACCCTCTGCCAGGCCAGCCTGATCCTAAGCTGCCCCCAGAGTTCCTTCCCATCCAAAATAACGTCCGTTGGGAAACGCAGGCAGCTGCAGCGTGATCATCTGGGCATCCTTGAGGAAGGAGAGCCAGAAGCCAAAGAGCCAACCCTCTTTTTACTGCAGTGACCTCTGAGGGCATTCACCTTCTCCGCCAATCCATCCTGGACTGCTTACCATTGTCTTGGCAAACTCCTCCTACGGCCCCTCCCTACTTCTCCCCAGTGATCAGATCTCCCCGTATCAGTGTGGTAATGATTTAAACCATATGCCCTTTGCTCTCACTCTCTGTGGGCCAACACCAGGCACACTAAC
This sequence comes from Anoura caudifer, assembly GCA_004027475.1. Taxonomy (NCBI): domain Eukaryota; kingdom Metazoa; phylum Chordata; class Mammalia; order Chiroptera; family Phyllostomidae; genus Anoura; species Anoura caudifer. The sequence goes on along the minus strand of PVKU01014914.1, from coordinate 9,208 downwards.
CCCCACAAAGCAGCAGCTCTTCTTTCTTCTCTCCTCTGGGCAACTTTAAAAAAAAAATTACTTATTGATCTAGAGAGAGAGAGAAAAAAAAATCATCAATTTGTTGTTCCGCTTACTTATGCATTCATGGATGGCTTCCTGGACATGCCCTGTCAGGGGTCAAACCCACAACCCTGGCACATCAAGGCAACACTGTGACCAGCCGAGCTGGCCAGCTAGGGCTGGTAACTTCTTGAGCAGTAGTTCTCAAGGAGGCCAGGGAGGAGCGAACCAGAGTCAGCGGGGTAACCTTGCAAACTATAAATGCTCACTCTCCCCTTCTCTCTTGCCTACCCAAGGAACCTGCTACGCCTTTTCCCCACCTTCCACACCCTGGGGAATCATTCATTGTCTTAAAGCAAATGCTATATGAGCAGAAAGAAGAAGTTTATACATAGAGATATATACAAAGGGAATTCCGAGTTTAAAAAGATCTCATTCTTATTTAGAGCTTGTTCGAACTCTTATCCTATGACCATGCCCACGCTATTGGCTATTTTCTGTGGACGGAACTTTCCCAGATCAAGCAAGGAAGGCTGAGCCCAGCCGTGAGTTTCTTCCCTTCTGTTTGCTTTTGTGTTATGTCCAGTCCTGGGAAGAATAGGTTCTAGTAGCTAGTTTCCCTCCTGGAGGCTGAAGAACCCTCTGTTCCCACTCAGGACCCAGCCATTCCTATTTTGCTTTGGGCAGGGTCCTGTGTCCCAGAGTTAGGGACTGCACTCTCATTTGGAACCTCAGTAAATGAATTCTCTCGGCTTTAGGATTCTGATCCTGCAGAAGTCAGAAGCCTCCTTTGTCCTTTGCTAGGGTTGCCAGGATTAGAAGTTCCTTTACTGGACCCTATCTGTTACTTCTTTGGCTTGAAATACCCTGTCTGCAGCCCCTCTACCCTAGTAGATCCTAGTCTTGTAAAAAAAAAAAAAAAAATAGAATCTAGAATCAGGGGTGTCCAACCTTTTGGCATCTCTGGGCCACACTGGAAGCAGAAGAGTTGTTTTGGGCCACACATTAAATACATTGCAACACATAATCGCAACAAAGATCTCATACTGTTTGAAGCAAATTCACAATTTTGTGTTGGGCTGTGCCTGCAGCCATTCTGGGATACATGCGGCCTGTGGGCCATGGGTTGGACACCGCTGCTGGGTTCCTTCTTAGATCTGCGATTCTGGGATTCTTCTGCCTCCGCTGTGTTCTCCAGCCAGATTCTTGGAGTAAATTCTTGGGAGTCAGATTTCTCAGCTGGTTTGCTCTAACCCAGTCCACACCTTATTTTTTCTAGAAGTTCCTGCTGTCAGATGGTTGCCATTTTGCCCAGGCCCTGGCCATGTTTGTCCTCAGGGGTCCCACATACTTCTAATCTCGTTATCAGTTGGTGGGTGAGAAAACTCTTCTACCTGTTTGTCTTTTAGATTACTTTTTAAATTTATTGATCAATTTTACAGGGAGGAAGGAGCGGAGAGAAACATTAATTTGTTGTTCCACTTATTCATGCATGCATTGGAAACCCTTTGGTTCTCAGGCCAGCACTCAATCCACTGAGCCACACCAGCCAGAGCTAATATTTTAAAACAAATGTTGAATCAGAATATAATGAGCTCTCAACACGGGAAGGGGCATCTTTCTCCACAAGGAGGAGATGTATGCATGTGCTCACCTCTGTGATGCTGAACCCGGGACAGCGTTTTGGCACCATGTAGGAGTAGAAACACGTGGATGGTGTGTTCAGTCCAGTCCAGCGCGGTCCCTTCCTGAAGTCCTGGGGGGTTGAAGATTTCCCGCTGAACCACTTCCTTTTGGGGAGAGAAGTTTCTGGGCTGTCTTCTTCCTAGGTCCAAGGAGGGGCCTTTGTCTCTCCCAGTCTCCAGTTCCAGCACTCACTCCTGTTCCCCCTCAACACTATCCCAGGGGGTGCCTGGCTACGTTCAGGGTTTAATGGCCCTCGGATGGGCCGCACTGCAGTCCCTGCAGTTTTAGGTCACATTCCAGCTATCAGCGTTCCTAGATTCAACCTGATTCCGGAGACCGTAAACAGTAATTCAACATTTCCAGGGGCTTAATATCAAATTTGCTCTGCCTTTATGTACTTGGAGCAGGGATTTTTTTTTTTTTTCTAGGACCATCTGGCCATCTGACTCCCTAGAGCTGCTGCCAATGACACACAGGGGGAACTCCAGCCCAGCCCTAGCCTACCGGCGTGGTTCCCTGCGATGTCTTCCACTTCGCCAGGTCAGTCAGCTACAACCTGTTCCCGTGTTTCACAGAGTCCTGACCGTGGAGCTGTTTGGGTCCTCCAGGACCATAGGAGGAAAACAGGAGGAGGAGGACTGGAGAGAGAAATGATCATGCAAAAAAGAGAGGAAGTAAGCGATGCTGAGGGAGGAGAAAAATGAACAGCAGCAGCAGCAGCAGAAAAAAAAATTAGGAGCGTAAGGGTGTGAGGGAGCGGCCGAAAGGCAGGGTTCTCCTTATGACGGTATTAACTGCAGGTCCTGGTTAACCTTTTACAGTGACCTGTCAAGTAAGCATGGGAAAGGAAGGCAGCTCAGAGTTTGAGTTGATGATAAAGTACAACCACACCAGCCTGAACACGCCCATCTTGTCTGAATTGATGATCAAGCCCGGTGTTTGCATAGTCCTCTTTGGGCAGAGCTGTGGGCCAGCCCCCAGGTTTCCTCTGCAACTGGATCTCAGCATTCAGAGTCCGGGAGGCTAGTAGAACTGAGTGGCTTTCTCCCACTCCCCTGCCCTTGAATTGACAAAAGGTCCCTGTGTCTTCGTGACTGAGATGCCAACATTATCTCTGAAGATAATTCAGTTTATCTCTTTCTTTCTTTCTCGTGTTTTCCCTCCTTTTATTCTGCTTTGTGTTCTCTTTTGGCCTCCTGGACTCTGGATAAGTCATTAAATCTTTCTGAACCTTGTGTGTCCATTAAATGGAAATAAGAGCACTTTCTTTGGCCTTTTCACTAGAATGCTGCAAAGATCAAATCAGCTCTCATTTATAGAAGTGCTGTACATATTGTAAATTGCCACACAAATGTTAATTGTGATGACTGTAATCTACAATGAAATAAACTGCTTTCCCCAACATACAAGCTTTCTGTCTCTCGGTATGATGATCAGAGAGGGTACTGTTAGTAGGTTTTCAGAATTTCCTTGTCTCCTAGGCAGCAGGAAATGTTTAAGGGAACTTGGAAAGCAACAGCTGGATCACTGGGATGAAGATGGAGGCTGTAGTCTCAGTGTTTCCTGTTCTACGGACAGTGATCCACCTCACGTATTCACAACTCACAGCCTTGCTCTCCCTTCATTCAGTTAAGCAGGTATTTTAGGGTCAGACCCCCCCCCCCCCCCCCCCCCAGGAGCTATGGATTCAGGCTCTGTGCATCTGTTCAGAAGGAGTCTACTCGGGCCCAGGACATCTGGACCCCACCCGAATACTGAGTGTGTGTGTAGGGATTGGCCTTGAAAATGCTGTAGAAATAAATAGTGGGCTAGCAAGGACTAGCCGCCTTCTGTGCGATTGGAGTGGGATAACTGTAAACCAGCTGGAGAGAGGAACAGGAGAAGTGACTAAGAGAAAAGAAAAGCTGATCTCTGGTGGAAGTAGCTAGGCAGTGACAAAGAGGGAATGCCACGTGATGCGAAAATTCAAGAAAAGGGTTTGAGCCTGTGCCAGAAGCAAAAGTAACGAGGGAAACAGAGACTGCTTTAGAATCTGTACATGTCTTTTTGTTCTGCTAAGGAGGGACAGAGGCTTGGTGGAACTTTGGGCCTGCGTAGACCTTTCTTGAAAAGACCTACAGATAGGTTAAGGTCAGACGGCGCCTGGCGACCTTCAATATGTGATTTCCTCGTGCACATAGGTGCGTAACATCTCGCTCCGATTAGAAATGGCAATTAGAAGATGGCCTTCTTCCGTTACGAGAGACTCCCGGGAGTGCGGCTGGATGCCGGTGATAAACCGTTCGTGTAACGGCTTTGACAGTCCACACTCAGTCTGCTTGAGTGCCGGGCACGGCTGCTCTTTCCTTGAGCATTCACGCAGGGCAGTTAGAAAAACTGTAGGCGTCCCTTCCCAGTCAAGGGTTAGATGTTGCTATTGCCACTCCTCTTGAGTCTGTCCACAAAGAATGAAGAAATAGGTCCAGGCTTACCCATCAGCCCTTCTGAACTGAACTTCACTGGAGGCTTCTCTTTTGTCCGCACTTTAGCTTTCTTCCCACTTCACTGTAAGGAGTTAGTCTTGCCTCCACAACCACCAGGAGTCAGAGAGCAGGTCTGCCCCCGGGGGGGGGGGGGTGCGGGATGGCAGGGGCAGCCTAGCTCCGCAGGGGTTCGTAAACCTAGCCCTGCCTCCCACCCCATTTCCTTCCTCCGACAGCACATGCAGAGGTTACAGAGCATCAAGTTTGTTTCCCAGAGTGGGGAGGAGGGATGCGAGGGAAGAGAGGCAGCATATCGAGACGCGCTTCCAAAACGACAATGATTTCCGTGGCACGCGGTGCCACCAAGGGAGAGGTGATGACAGGCTCCCCCCGTTTGGGGAACAGCGGGGAGCAGTTCCCAGCGTTGTCTGGAGGCGGGTTCACGTGACCCGCCCATTCTTAAAGCCAGCTCCCTTTGTGCTGCTGTTTGCTCCTTGTTCACGTCTCAGGAACAATGGATCTCTACGTCTTTGTTTGTATCCGACTGTGAGTCCCGGTTGGTTGTCCGGCTGGGGCAGCGTTTACGCTCTGGGTCGTGAAACCTCATCGCCCCAGTTCTGCATGCACGTGTGAACTGGAATATTGAATTGCGCGAATGTTCATACCTTAAGAGGATTATTATTGAAAGGCTGGGTGTTCTTCGCCACGTTTTAATGTGAAAATACTAATACATATTGCTGGCGGAAGCGATAGCAGCGATGCAAATTTGCCTGGAATCCATCCTGAATCCAGTTTGCCTTTCTGTGCAGCAAAAATTGGGTTGTGACATTTTTCGATTGGTATTTCTATATAAAGAGGCTTTTGGCTTTTTAGTGCGGTTGCTTCTCTGTTCTCGCTGCTCTGAGAATCTTTGCCAGCATACTGGTGACATTTGAAGAAGAGAATAGACAGTTTGGCTTCCTGTAAGTTTTCCCGTCTCCTTGGTGATGTAAATAATTATGAAACATACGAAAAGTTTTTAGCAAGTTCACATTTCACCTTGAGGAAGCAGGCTTGTCACCTGTGGTACGGGCTTCAGGAGCCACCTCCGCAGGGGATCCTCTGGTCCTCTTTAACTCGCTCTCAATGACAAGATCTACCCTGAACCATAGAAGCTGCTCAGATGCCAACTCTAACGCCCACGTAAGACACGCGCTCCAGAAGGCTCGGTAAAGCTGCCCAGGTGTGTGGGTGATGTCAGGCCCCCCCCTCTGAGGGCCAGAATAATTCTCTGCCATCTTCACCTTTACGGTGAGAATCCTGTCCCTGGGGCAGAGGTAGGGAGGTCGGGAACTTGAAAGGAAGGGCTGAATCCCCGAGACTGAGTGAGGGCTTATGCGGATCTTGATTGTGGAATATTCCAGCCCAGGGGTTCATGCGAAAGAGTGAGACTACGGGGTTGCTGCTCCGGGAGAGGTCTCACTTTACCTGCGCAGTCCGTGGCGTGTTTTTCTCTTTGGCTGTTCTAACCTCCCTCATACTCTTCAGGTCTTCAATTTCCCTTTTCCTTCCTCTCCCACCACTTCCTTTAATCTTAGCAAATCACCTCGTTCCCTTCCTATCTCACAGGTGGAAACAGGAGTCCTGCCCTTTATCGTTACCTGTGTGACCTTGTGAGAGTCATTTCACTTCTCAGTGGCCCTGTTTCCTTTCCCATAACACGGGCCTGGCAACGGCGCAGGCGGCCCCCGGACCTGTTGCGGGTTCCTCTCCAGGCTGCCCTGATAAAGTGAGTTGGGGCATTTCTGCTGGTGAAGGGTCTGACCTTCGATTTCTACAAAATGCAACATCTGTGAAGCGCAATGAAGTGCAGTTACATGCGTTATGCCTGCACTTATCTTGGATTAAAATGAAATAATATATAAAAATTGTTTAGGCCAATGCCGTGGTGAATGCTTTATAAACTCATTATTTCTTAATTTTACTTGGAAGACAGAGGCTAATGACATAAACTCCATTATCCAGACTCCTCTCCACCTACAAATAATACCTCTCACTGTCCATTCCTGCCTCTGTCTCTCTGCCTCAGAGTAGAAGGCTGTCTTCTGTCTCCGTCTACGCTTCCCACCTGCGTCTTGATCCCATCCTCTCCTGTCTCCTCCGGAGAACTTATTACATGAATTATTTTCTCGTCATGTTTTAAATTGGTTCCTTTTTCCTGGCTTCCTTTTTTCATTCCCGGACACTCAGGTCTCTCCTGTTTCGAGAAGGGCTTCCATTTGACCCCACTCTCTTTAAGCTGCTGTCCCATTTTCCTTCCTCCTTTCCCTGCCAAACACTGCGTGCCTCCATGTCTTCATGACTCATTCTCTCGCTATTCCTCGCCATCTGGCTCTTTCCCCAGCCCCCACTCTCACATGGCTGTGTCTCTGGTCACTTATCTCCCAATTCAAAGACTTTTCTTGATTTCTGTCCTCCTAACCCTCTTCGCAATGGTCAGTACTGCTGACCATCACCTGCTCAGAGGGTCCTCTCCTCTCCTCTCGGCCTGTGTGCACATCTACTGCACTGCTTCCTCCCTTGCCCTGTGGCTTCTTTGACTCACGCCACTGCAGATTCCATTTCGTTCTTTCTACTCCTCAGCAACCCCCTGAACTGTCTCTGTGCTCTGGCCCTTTGATCTCCTGTGCGCCTCACGCCTTACCATGATTTCTCTAAGTACAGCTCCTGCATCATGCCTTGCACTCACCTCTTCAGCCTAATCACGCATCACGTTGGCTGTCCCTCTGTGTTTTGGTCACGGTGACTGTCTTCTCGTTTCTTAAAGGTGCTGAGGCCTGTCTAACATAGGCCCTTTGTTATTGGTTTTGTTCCACTGGCATTTATGTTCATCTTTATTGTAATTTTTTCTATTAAAAATTGAGATACAATACACATACTACAAAATTCACCCTTTTAAAGTACACAATTCAGTAGATTACAGTATATATATAAAGTTGTACAACCGCCACCACCATCTTATTCTATAACATTTTTATCATCTCAGAAAGAAACTCTAGCCCTACCTGGTGTGGCTCAGTGGATCGAGCTCCAGCCTGCAAACCAAGAAGTCGCTGGTTTGATTCCTGGTCAGGGCACATGCCTATGTTGTGGGCCAGGTTCCACTTTGGGGGCATGTGAGAGGCAACCAGCTGATGTTTCTCTCACACATCAATGTTTCTCTCCTTCTCTTTTTCCTTCCCTTCTCTTCTCTCTGAAAATAAAATAAACAACAACAACAACAACAACAAAAAACTCTATACCCAGTAGCAGGCCCTCTCTTTCTCCCTCGCCCTCCCAGCCCCTGGCAGCCACTGATCTGCCTTCTCCTCTCTGTGCTGCAGACTTTTGCACACGCTGTTTTTTTTTGCCTAGAAAGTTTGCCCTCCCATCCACTACCCTTCCGTCTCTGCAGTCAGCTTCTACCCTTTTTTCAGTGATCAGTGCCAACTTCCTTGAGCAGCTCAATTTCTCTTATTAGGCCATCATGGGAGTCGACATCCGTCGCAACAAAGACCCAAAGGTTCGAGGCAGGGGGCCCAAGAGCCAGGACAGCTACCTGAGGCTGTTGGTCAACCTATACTCTATACAGGATTCTGGCCAGGAGAACCAACTCCACCTTCAACCAAGTGATGCTGAAGCGGTTGTTCAAGAGTTGCACCAACCGGCCGCCTCTGTCCTCCTCTCTGGATCATCCGGAAAAACTGCTGTGGTTGTGGAGGCTGCAACTGGCGATGTTGGTGTCCAGCAGGCAGGCACCCAAACTGAAAGTTTACGCGCTCCGTGTGAGCAGCAGCGCCCGGAGCTGCACCCTCAAGGGCGGGGGCAAGGTCCTCACCTTCGACCAGCCGGCCCTGGGTCCCGCCGCCCCCCCCCCCCACCCCGGCGCTGTGGCACCATCTTGCTTTCTGGTTTTTGCAAAGGTGGAGAGGTGAGCAAGTGTTTGGCAAGGCCCCAGGGACCCCTCGCAGCCACACCAAACCCTGTGTGGGATCCACAGGCAGAAGTTCGAGTGTGTGAGGCCGGCGGGCCAGCTGCGGCTACAAAAACTCACCCCAAATCCTACCTTGTTATTAAAAAGATTTGGTGGCTGGAAAATGTTTTCTCTTAGTATACACTTTTGTAGGAATGTGCACCTCTTTGAGGCACTTACTATAAACTTCAATTTTATATTTACTTATAGAGCTCTTTGATTCGTGTCATATATACCCACATGCGCGCATTTTTAAGGGGGAGGCATTTCTACGTGAGCAAAACACTGAGTCGCTGTGACAGTTTCACTTCCATGCAATAGTGTGACACCCAACATAGCTAAGGCAACATTCGCATTTTTCTCCCAAAACTAATTCCTCCTTCGTACTTCCCCGTTTGGTGATGCTTGTTTATTCTCTCTCTCTCTCTCTCTCTCTTTTTTTTTTTGAGAATTTAAAAAAATGTTTACTTGAACCAAACTGATGACTTATGCCAGGGAGCAAAGATCTCAGATGCTCTTTATGCTTCCTTATTCTCTAGAGCACACAGGCTCAGGATCAGTTCAGATGTTTGACTCCTTTCTTTCTCTTGTCTTCAATATTCAGTGCTCTTCAGTTCTTCACATCCTGTGAATTCTTTTGTAAGTTCTTGTCTTCAAGCCCTTAGTACAATGTCCTTAATGTTCAGTAAACATTTGCTGATAATCGATTACTTTGGGAGATGTCTATAGTGAAGAAATGGTTACAGCTGTGATGTTGGGTGAGACTTTATTTTTATTTTTGATTGATTTTAGAGAGAGAGGAAATGAGGGACACACACAGACACACAAACACACACACACACACACACACACACACACAGATTTCTTGTGCCCTGACCAGGGATTGCACCTGCAACTGTGGTAAAGGGACATAAAGCTCTAACCCACTGAGCTACCTCACCAGGGCTGTTGGGTGAGACTTCAGAAACTGCCAAATAGATAAGATGGAGGGAGAGGGGGCACGGGCAGGGAGAGAGGAGGGGGGAGA